>BLFK01000783.1:2106220-2119923 GCA_014634185.1 Astreopora myriophthalma | reverse complement strand
CCCAAGACCTACACGCTGCACACCCGACCGGCGGAGAAAGACTACCGCTTGGTCTTTAGCAAGCGCGTCTTGGATCCCGTCACGAAGGCCAAGACGTACCCGTACGGCACCCGTTTCCCTGAGGACCCCCTGACCGAGGCCGACCTCGACAACGTCCATCTCCTCGGCGCATTGCTGTCCGACGACGATGACGACGAGGATTTTTTGTAAACATCGTTTGGGGGTGTCGGAGGGGGCCTGGGTCGGCACCGAGGGGCTGGGTCTGTCAGAGACGGTCGGCGTCCTCGCTTGCACTGTCGTGACGCACCCCTTCTCGGCGACCACCAGGTTGTCTCTCGCCCCACCTTTCTTTGTACCTCGTTTTTTCCAAACATGGGATGAGGACTCGGTCGGAGTCCTCCCACGTTCCCGCTTGTACATAGGTTTTCTAGATGGAAGTCAAGACACTGTCTTGAGGGACGAGGGTTCACTCGGAGCCCTCCCACGTTCCCGCTTGTAAAATAAGTTTATTTTTATTAAAAAGTCGTTGTTATTGATTTTGAGCGGGACTTCCGGATTTTCGTGACGTCATGTCCGGTCTGACTGTTCATGATTCAACATGGCGGTCTTAAATATTCAAAATGGCGGCGTTTTGAAATCCACCAATCAGCGTGCTCCGTTTCGGCGGGAAAATTTGAATGGACCAATCAGAAGCCTCCTTTTCCAACCGCCCAATCTGTGATGAAGGGGCGTATACCACTACTCTCGTCCTCGTTAGGTCTAAACTCCAGATCACTCTCGTGCGCTCTCAAAGAGTTTCCACTCTCGTCCTCTCGTCAACTCTCATCGACTCTAGTTGTCGTTTGGCCCGGGCTTTAGGCTTGCGCCGCTCGTGAAAACTAGCCTTTATGGCGTCTTTTTATTCCTCGCTGCGCGGTATATAACCTGAGAGACCAAGAGGGTAGACTCGACTTGCCTAAGCCACGCACTAACTATTTAAAGAGACGTTTTAGCTATAGCGGGGCTCTTCCGTGGAACAGGCTCAGTGTCTCAAGGGCTAAGAAATGCCGACTCCTGCCTGCCGCCGGGCAATTCAAGACTTATTAGCAAAACTACACCATCAGATTCACACACGGCAATCATGTAAAACAGTTTTATAGCGTTTTTATAGTAGTCCATACCTTTTTTAGCCTGTACTGATGAATGAATATTTTATCTTAAAAGTCCGTTTGTGCAAGTAAATGACCGTTTTGTTTGTTTTACTGAGCAACGGTGAGTAAGTTTGTGAACAAGACCTTTACTCTTCTGTTTCACGCGTGTAACTTTTACGAGCTCGCGCATCATATGTACAGCGCCCACTTTTTCACAAACTTGATAATTTAATTGCCCAAAGGAACCCCGCTCCCCAACACAAACTGTACATACGAGCGCACATACTAATTTTAATAATTCTAGTGGTACTCTAGATTTATGTATTTTTAACTGCAAAGCTACTAAATTAAAGACATTAAACCCTTCCTCGACTAAGCACAGTTGAGCTATGTCACGTTGATCAGTATCCGCATTCGTATTCCTATATGGAACTTCCGACATTTGCTTGGCATCTTGAAAGTTTTTATGAAAATGGTGCTGTAAAGTGTATAACAACTGATATCTGATAGATCTGGCCACGATGGTGGTGTCCTTCAGAGGGGTACCAACTTGATGTCTCCATACTAAACTCTAAGGGCTGAATATTCAGTTCGTTCAACTTCTACAAACTATCCGGCCGAACTATCCAGGAACTGAACTGAGAGGAGCGGTGTCCGAACTAAGACATCATTTTCTCGTGGGTAGGGTCTTTTTGTTTTTGTTTTTAATTAAATCCTTCTTTTTAATAATACAAAACTACACCTATGAAATACACTAAAATATAGTACTACACACACAAACACACCCACGTCATAGAACACACATATGCCTGGACGTTATAAATATCTCAGAAGCCTTACGTAAAAATAATTTACCAAGCTAAATTCATTGTCCATTTCTTATTAAAATATTCTAGCTTTTTATTTTTATATACATTTCTCTATTTCATACTTTTATTTTACTTTCTGCTTGAAGTTTTGAACATTCGCTAGTTCTTTTCTCCTCCTGCATTTCCACACAGTTATTTTTTCCTATGAGTATTAAATAGTTCAATAAAGGGCATTCTTTTGATAGAATACCAATGACGATCTCCTTCAAACCAAGAATAATCTAATGATTTGTCAAGCTCCTATAGAACATTTCAAAGTCTTTCCGAAATAATTTTACAGAGTGACACTATAAATGAAATGGTGCAGTGTCTCTGAAAACTGTTTGCAAAAAGAGCATCGTTCTTCCACAATGAAACCTATCTTATGCAATTTTGAATTAGTATAAAGTATGGAATTTAACACCTTATACTGGAAAGCTTTAAAGTATGGTTCAAAAGCAACCGAATGAGGTAGGAGAAAAATCTGTCCCATAGATTCGTCGGTTAATTCAAATTCCCTCTTTACCTTTTGCATCTAGTTGGCAGGCGCGCCTTTTTAAGCACTAAGAGGGAATAATGATCTCTTGATTTTTTTTTGGTAACATAAAAAACACCACTACCAATCTTGAAAGACGGGCTGGAGATATCGAGGTTTAGATCAGACGCTCAGTTCCTCAAATCAAAGGGAACAAAATGACGTAAACCCATCCATTCCAGACTATTTGTCCTTTCTTTCTTTTTTCCAAACAGCTCGTAAGAGCCATATGACTAAGATTAAAATGAAGATCACCAACGGTCAGAATTTCAGAATTGAAATATCTTTTATAAAAAAACTGGTCTATTGTTTATCCTGATGTACCGATTATTCCAAATCAAATAGCGCGAATCTGTCCTCAGCGTTGTCTTCACGAAACTGGGACCACCAGTCCCACAATTCAGAATCAAATTCGGAACTAAAAGAATAGTCTTTCAAATCATAATTGCAACTGAAAAGCCACAGATCCCCTGAATCTTTTATAAGATGACCCAAATAATCTTTCCATACCCTTTGCTTTTACGAAAAATTCGGTTGAGCCAAGGAAGCCTAAGTGCTTTAATCATGCATTCAAGGTCGACCATTTTAATGCCCCCTCTTTCATAATAGATGATCGCAGAAACTCTTGTAACCTTATCAGGGCCGTTCCACAAAAATTTACATAACAGCCGATTCAATTCCTTGATGATATATTCAGGAGCTGGCAGAAATGAAGCCATATAAACAAACTTAGAAATAAGGAGACTTTTAATTAGAGTAACTTTTCCATAAACGGACAGCCCTCTTGAGGACCAGATGTTAATTAGTTTCTTTCTTTCTTAGTTTCCTAAAGAAATGGATGGAATCTTTGTTTGGTGCGTAAATATTCACAAGAACATATATTTTGTCATCTACTTGAACCTTAGTTATAATATAGCGCCTTATGGGATCTGGAATTGTAGAAAGCAGTGTACAATTAAAACTATTACTGATTAAAATGGCGGTCCCACAAGAATTAGGACTGCCATGACGGAAAAGCATTTTGCCACCCATTCATTTCTCCATTGTATTTGACTCTTTTTTGGAGTGCATTTCTTGTAGAAAAATCACATCTGCTTTTTTCTTGCGACACCAAGTTAAGATCATGCGTCTTCTTTAAAAGTTGCCAGTGCCCCTTACATTCAAAGATATTAACTTGAAATTCACAAACCAAATTGAAAACAAAATATCACAACGAAAGTGTAATTGCTTCAACGAAGATGAAATGCAGAGGGAGTCAAGAACACATAAAATGAATTTCTCAGAACGCAAGGTATTGCTGCTAAAATTATCCTTACATATAACAGACTAGGAATACTACAGAAAAACACCAAAAAACTAACTACATATAATTGTTGCGCCCCCTAAAAGAAAGGAGAATGGATAAAATATCAACTCCATTCATCCATTCCCATCCTTTTGGAGCTCCGTCAATCTTACTACGTGTACTGTATTGTACAATATGCTAGAATCAAAATCAAAATGAACAACAGAGAGAGAGAGAGAGAGAGAAAATTGTGCTACTTTAAATTGCAGTACTCAACTCAGAACACACAAAAAAAGCGTTAAATTTATATTAAAACAGAGCAGTGACTCATTCCGGACTCAGTTTTCCGTCGATGTAGAGCAAATCTGGTTTGCTCGGGAGAAAATAGGCCGTTTTACCTGCATCCTTAGCTGCTGTCAATCGCGGTATTTGCCGTCGCCTTACTGTATACCTTCAACTGTTAAATTGTCTCATCGGGAGTAAGCTTCTAGATACAACCTCGTCCCCACCCAAAGCCAGGGAAAAGCGCCCTGGGGACGAGGTTGTTCTAGATACGCCAATTCTTTTTCAAACGAAATATTTCGGTCTTCTCGTCATCCCTGTCCTTCACATGTGTTGATTTTAGTTCTTCAAGGCTTTTGGAAGTGAAGTCAAGGTTTGCTTTTAAACTTCCGATTTCTTATTCAGACACACGGTAGTTGCACTCCAAACTTTCAACCTTAAGCATCAAGCCATTTACCTGAGCTTCAACTCGAGTGACTTTGTTAAACGTTTTGTTGATTATAGCCTCTAAACTATCCAGCTTTTCTAGTCTTTGATTAATTTGTTTACGTTGTGTGGCAATATCCTCCACCATATTGAGCGTTGTAAAAATCTCGTCTTCCGAACAACCCTCGATTACTTTGTACCGCTTGTCAGCAGGAGAAGACGTCGAAGTACTCTCCACGCTAGAGTTGCTTGATATTCTATCTTTTCCTTTAGAATATTTCTATAGGATAAGTATCAGAGTAGGTTGTAATTGACGGAGCTCCTCATGGCACGTCTTACCTCGACAACATCGTGCCCAGTCTCCGTGGGTAGGGTCTTTTACTAACCTTGCTCTGTCGAGGGTAGGGCCATTTGACTATTTATTTGCCCCGGGTGAGGCGTGCTCGACAATGATATGGCAGAAAAAGACTGGGACCGAAAATCACCTTTCTGCGTCATTCAAAAGCCCTTGGAACGAGGTTGCGTCATTCATTCATTGCCAAGGTTTCGTGGGGGACGAAAGAGGAAGCTGGTATGCTAATAGTGTCTTTATAGTTTTCGTTTTGTTTGGAATCTGATGGTCAAGTATTGACATCCTTTAGTGTTGGATTGCACGATAACAAAGTAAAACTTCCTTGATTGGTCGCGATGAATTTGCGAAGAAGTAATACTTAGCAACAAGGATCGCAACGGCAAAGAGAACTCCACAAAACCTCAGGTTTAATTATAGCCTCCTTCGCAGCCGTTTTTAGGCTCGATTCGTTCGTCCCTCCCCACAACCGGGGAGGGACGAACGAACCAAGCCTAAAAACGGCGGCTGCGAAGGAGGCTAGTTTAATTATAGCGAACAAAAACAATTGATTGAGCATTCTCTGCTCGTGTGTTTTAAGATTTTGGTACAATTTCTCTGCCGTCTTCTGCAAAATAACAATGTCAAATTACCAAAATCAGCGGCTTGAGGAGAACGTCGGCACACAACGATGAGTTTTACTCCCTTTCTGCAAACTGGCACGCCATTGATACCAATTTCACGCTTGCATAACAGACTGACTAATTGAAAAAATCGTGAAGTGATTAATGGCAGAGAATGCGAACTTCTATTCTGATTGAGTTCCGTAAGGGGTATTTTTCTTCTTGACCATGCCTTACTTTAAGACTAGTACTCACGCACGTTAGATGATTCAGATATCATTTGTAATGTACGTTGAGGCTAACACAAGTTAGCGCATGTTTCAATAACTCAATTTCGACCAAGCTTTGCCGTAGTTTTTCAAAGTCACCGTCTATGCCCCGCTTTACTGTCAACCCCCTTTTAGACACACAGAGAAATTGACACGGGTTCCTAAATGGTGGCACGGCACCGATGATTTCTTGCTAAGGAGTGCGCCAAATTATTCCTCCTCGGCGCGTCTCTCTTGGCAAGCGAAAAATAAGATACACCTCTAGAACTTTCTGTTTACGCTCAATGCGGATTTGTTTTGGTGCGACAGTTGTTTTTGTAAGACGCCTCCAAAATTGGCTTGCGGCCATAAAGTGTTTTACGCATGATGCGACGGCGGCCGTATTGTTGCCCCTAAACAAAGAAACGGCGGCTATGTTCCCAACTACTCCTCTAGGAATCAACTAATTTCTTTTGCAAATATTTTATTTTGTTGTGGTTATAAAACAGGTTAAAGGTTGTTCAAAGAATTCCATAACTTAATGGCGCTTGAATGGAAAGTACGTAGGCCAGAGTTATATCTTAGTGTTGCATCGATAATTTTATTGCCAGATGCTGTTCTCGCGTTTTAAAAATGCTTAATTTTAAGTTTCTCTTGTTCTGTTAATATTGCGATGCTATGCAGTGAATGGTCTAAATTAGTACTACTAGGTAGTAAGAATAACTGTAAGAATAATGTGCATCTAGACTCAACAACCCTAGCAAATTCTTTCTGCATTAGTGTTTGTTTTCTTTCCATATGACACTGAATTTTGGGATAATGTGCTACCAAAAGGCAAATTGTTTTTGAATTGCTTTCGAGTTTTATGACAAAAGGTTTTTCTGTTCTGTTTCGCTACATTTGCTGTTGCTTTTTGTTGTGATCACAGATCACACTGCAAACTATTCAGAAACATCGATTTGCCAGTTGGAAGCCCGAGTGGAGGTCTAAGCCATGATTTCCCGTGGGTAAGAACAAAAGAGCAGAGTCAAGGATGAGAGAAGAAATTTACATTTTCCTTTGCAAAAGTTAGGTTGGATAGTTTATATGTACGCTACTTCATGTCTACCAGTTGCTGATGAATTGCTCAAATAACTGTCAAATACTATAATTGCACTGTCACTAAAACATAAGTATTGTCTAGCTGAATGCACGAATGAGGCTGCTAACACAAGAGGGCTTGTCTTTTTGATCGAGTAGATTCTGTGCACTCGTATAGAACCAGGTCTGCATCCACGGGCAAATTTCATATAAAATGTTCAAAGCTGACACAACTGAGCCACTCATTTTCTAGATTAGGTTGTAAAATCTGGAATCTTTCCGTGCAAAAACTAAAACCTCCTTTAAGAAATGCCTTTAGACCAGATTACTAAAACTTCTTGATCAAGAGGATATTTATGTTGACGTCAACACTCTGATTAAAAACTTCAAATATCAGTGGTATGATAAGCTAACATGAAACTATTTTTTATTTTAATTTAGACAGTCATTATTTTTTACTTAACCTATTACACATTAATTACTGGTATATCTTTAAATTATATCACTCCTGTAAATATTAAGTTTTTCTATGAGTTATTTTGACTAATGAACTACACTACCCGCCTAGATTAGCCTATGCTATTTGCGGGTTAGTGCATTTTTTGTTACTTTCTAGGTAAATGTGCTTTTAATAAATTTGATTTGATTTATGTTTCTGTTTCTAAATTTTGACGTCGTCTATGATCTATTACTGAAAGAACGAAAAGAGTTGATGTACTTTTGTTCCCTGCATCTAGACTTGGAAACAAGATGACAAAGAATTCCGCTTTGAGATCTCAATTTCTACTTATCTGCCTTGAAGGGGTAATCTGCGTTTGCTTCTACACATACTTCCACCAACAGCACGAAAACAAGCCACCGATTTTAACAGACGAGAGAGTGACAGTCAAGCTTGACAAACAGCCACCTCGTCGGAGCTTATTGATCTTTGGCCAGGATCGCTCAGGGACAACTTTTACAACCACCATTTTCGCGCAAGATCCTCGAATCTTTACGGTTTACGAACCACTTTGGATTACAAAAAGACAGAAATTATATGATGCAGGCCCTAAACCCACAAACCGTGAACTCGAAGTTGTAAATGCAATTCTGAGCTGCAACTTCTCACGGTATTCGACTTCAAGGAAATTTCTATTATACGTTGAAAAACCTTGGACACCAGCTCTACCTGTTAACATATTCAAAACGAAAAACTTTTGCAATTATACTAGTCAAAGCGAAGCTAGCTGCTCCAGGCTGCGTGAAAATCCGAAATTCACGGATCGCGTTTGCAACGAAGAGTTTAAGCACAGTGTTGTTAAGGTTTCGCCCGAGCGGCTCCCTCATAAGAAACTGTCCGATCTCGTTCCACAAGTTTTACTGGAAAATCCGGAGATCGACCTCAAGATATTGCATCTGGTACGGGACCCTAGAGGAATTTTAAACTCACGAATTAATGCGCGGTGGATACGCGATTACCCCAATCCAAACTTTGGATTGATAGCGAGGAAGCTCTGTGATATAATTTTAAGTGATTTAGACCATGCGCAAAGGACGTTGGAACAATTAAATCTCCTTCAACGATATAAATGGGTCTTGTACAAGCAAATCGCAGATGACCCAAGTGGAACGGCAACAGAAATTTTTAACTTTGCAGGATTCGAAATTCCGTTTCATGTGGTCGAATGGATAAACGAAACCACCACACCGAACAAACTTCACTTGAATAAAGCACTGAAGAACCCGTATTCCACTGTCAGAATGGCAGCGGGAAATGCTGATAAATGGCGCCACGATGACTTCTTCCAAAGAAATCGAGTCATTGAGAGAGAATGCAGACATTTAATGGACATACTGGGCTTAGAGGAAGTTCCTGAACCGAAAGATAAGAAGTTGAAATGAATTTATACTCGAAACCGAAGGCGCTTTCCATTCAGCCAAAATTTCGGCTGGAGGTTCCGGAAATTTTCTCTGTTTTTAGAACGACTTTGTCCATTCAGATGAACAGTCCCGTTTTTCCTTCAAACCTTGCACTCTCACTAGATGACAAACATCAAGTGACCGAAATTCCTCTGAACAAAGGCCCGTCTCCACCGGTTTTGTCTTAGGCTTGCGGTTATGCTTGAGTCGCTAGTGAAAACCAAGCTTAAGAGTGCCTTTTCGTATGTAATTGACCGTTTTTTCGTTCACTGAACTATGGTTGGTAATTTTGTGAACACCTTTAATCTTCTCTGTTTGATGACTGCAACTTCTGCACGCACGCACAGGACATGTACAGCGCGCACTTTTCACAAAACTAGAGAATAATAATAATAATAATAATAACAACGATAATACTGAATAATAAGAACAGAAGAAGAAGAAGAAGAAGAAGAAGAAGAAGAAGAAGAAGAAGAAGAAGAAGAAGAAGAAGAAGAAGAAGAAGAAGGTGTTTTACTGATTTAAGTGTCCAAGGAACCAGGGTCCCAACACAAAATGTACATAATATTAGCAGTACTATGATAGTGTTACCTTTATCTGAAAGGCTAACAAATTAAACCGTTACTCGACTAATTAAATATTCTTTCTTAAAGCTTATTCTTTCCATAAGTTCAAGTAGCGGTCGGCAGACCTTGTTTATGATGCGCGTTCTTTCAAGGGGCGACTCCTTTTTCCATTTGTCGATAATAGAACTAGAATCTCTCACCAGCGAATACGGTCTCTTAGACTCTTTAAAAGCTTGCCTTTTTCTAGGATTTGTCATGTTTGTCAGCCAAAGTACTGTCTTATGAGACATTTCCATCCGCGCAAACTTAAAAATGTCTTTGGCCGCCTCAAACGGGCGGGTGGCCATATCTTTATAGAAGAGGAGTTTATATTTGTCTTTAAGGGTACCATTAAGCGCCAGACCAAATTCAATATTTTTAACAATAATGTCACAAAAGTTTCGAACTCTTCGCTCGAAGCCTGATGTATTATATTCGGGAAACCATTTGAGTTTTATTCTTGAGTTGATGCTTGCTCTTGGGTCGCGAACAACGTGCAATAACCTAATATCCGCACCGGCGTTTGGGTCAATAAGCATAGGAACTAGACTTGACAATTTCCCGCCCGGTATGCGATGGGTAAGTTCCTTAACAACCGTGCTATCATACTTATGTTCACAGTAGGAGATGAATTTTTCAAGCAAGCGATCAGTATTAAAACAGCTCCGTATCTTTTTTGAAAATGCAACACATGCGAGGTGTGCGTACGGTCTGACGAAATAACTCCTCTCTTTAAAGGACCAAAATGGTGGAAAATAAGTTTTCTGCCATAATTTATCTGCTGTGAAGTTGCAGCTCATGAAGCTCCGTAGAACTTGAAACTTTTGAGCATCAGTGAGGTTGTGATACCGCAGAGGTTCGTAGACCTCAAAAATCTGTGAAAGGAAAGCAAAAAGACTCGCTAATTTTGAATAAGGCAATCAAATGACCTTTGGAGGGAATCTTGTTTATTTGTAAGTCTCAGGAGTGGGGAGGGGAGGACACAGAGTTACGCCAAGAGAAGTCCTATCTATCCTAGTCTGTGAAGCAAGCGTTCCCGAACGAGCGAAGCTTTTCTTATTCTGACAGCCAGAAAACTGGGCCGAGAAAATAGGAGGGTGCACTATCAATGGTTGCATTACACGTACAATTCGTGCTCCGATATTATGAGGGTGGTAAAGGGTATTTTCGTGACTCGTGATCGGCCTTTTTTCCCCATGAAATGTGACATGGCTAATTTTTTCCTCGTGAATCGTAATTTCCATAGCAGCCGTGAGGCGTGATTTTGCACAATTATTTTCCGTGAAACGAGAAGTACATGTTTAATTCGCCGTGAACAGTGATTTTCATTGTCTTCGTTTTCGTGAATTGGAAAGAACCGTTTTATTTTCCATGAAACGTGATCGAGACTCCACTCCCCCCTCCTTAACACCCTCAAACTATGGGGTCGACAGATTAGACCGACAATTCGTAGTGTTTGTGAACCGGCCTTATTTATTCTATTTTATTTAAGTATAATTTTCAGCGGTGAATATAAGAATTCGGTGTTATATTCACCGCGCTACCCGGTGAATATAACATTTTGGAGGCGCGGCTGCTCAGCTAAGCAAGAACTTTTCGTGCCTTTTTATCGTGTTTTAGCACGTTGTTTTGCACTTTCTTATATTCACCGCTGAAAATTATACTAAAACAATTATTCGCCTCAGGCTCAGTGAATATTGGGGAATATTTACATCGACTATGTCTCGGTAAATATTCACCAATATTCAGTTCGCCTTCGGCGATTAATTGTTAATTATTCAGCGTTAAGCAAATCCTTGGTGTGGAGGCTAAGAACCTTACAAAGAATTTGAATCATTAGCGACCTTTACACTGGAGTACGACTATGAGCACGAATTTTCCGTACTGAGCACGCGCATTAGGTTTCAAGGTCGAAATTTTTCCAAGTGCGCGTGCTCAGAACGGAAAACTCGTACTCGTAGTCGTAGTCCAATCTAAAGGTCCTTAATTTCTTTAACACGGCTTCTGCTGGATAAGGTATCAAGTCAGCTAAAATAAGCCAATTTTGCATCGGCGAAAAGCGAGCGTAGGCATAAAAAGGTCATTAAAAATGCGCTGTAAAATGCACGATAAATGCTGCTAAACTAAACGAAGTTATTTTTCACCAGTATCCGGTATTTTTGCTTGACTTCAGCAGTGCCGGTTCTAGTAGACACGTTAGGGGAGAAGTAATCAACACCTAGATAGAGGGTGGTAAAGGGGGAGAAAGCGAAGGGCCTAGATCACGTTTCACGGAAAATAAAACGGTCCTTTCACAATTCACGAAAACGAAGACAATCAAAATCAGAGTTCACGGCGAATTGAACATGAATTTCTCGTTTCACGGAAAATAATTTTGCAAACTCACGCCTCACGGCTGCTATGGAAATAACGATTCACGAGGAAAAATTTAGAATCACGTTTCACGGGAAAAAAAAAAGCCGATCACGAGTCACGAAAATACGGGGGCCTGGAAGGGACATGGTAATTTTTTTCTAACTCGTGACTTCTTTTTTTCAACTCGCGACTTTTGTTTTCAACTCGCGACTTCTTTTTTCAACTCGCGACTTGTTTTCAACTCGCGACTTCTGTTTTCAACTCGCGACTTGTTTTCAACTCGCGACTTCTGATTTCAACTCGCGACTTAGGGTTCTTGGGCTACTTGAGGTACTTGGGCTACTTGAGGTTCTTGAGCTGCTTGGGGTACTTGGGCTACTTGGGGTACTTAGGCTACTTGAACTGATTTCAATTAACTCAGTGCCTATGTTGAAGTAGATGTCAATGGGTTTTCTTGGGCGCATTTGGAATGTCATTCTTTTGTTTTCTTTGGATTGATTTTGAGCATCCACGTTCCGAAATATGAAGATAGGGCGTTTAACAGTTTTGCAATATCCAAGTTTCGATCTTGATAAGGTAAACAAATCATCTGCATACGATAGAGAATTTATTTTCGTTCCATTTGGCGGTAGTCCAAGTACCTCAAGTAGCCCAAGAACCCTAAGTAGTAAAGGGAGTAAGATAAGTATATATATCGGTACATTATAGGGTATCATATATGAAGTACCTACCTTGCCGAAAAAAGTGCGCAAGTCGCGAGTTAGAAAAAAAAGTATCATGTCCCTTCCAGGCCGCCGTACGAAAATACCCTTTTATGTAATGTTTAAAAAACGAGCAGCAGTGTTTTATCGGGTATAAAACACGAGGCGTAGCCGAGTGTTTTTAGACCCGATAAAACACTGCTGCGAGTGTTTTGAACAGCTTCAAAAACTTCTGTTGCAGACCTATTCATTTTTTAATAATCCTTGGGTTTTCTAATTATTTTCCCAGGTAAAACTGGAGGTAAAAATCTAGCCGTGTTTTATCAGATATAAAGACACTCATTAAAAATTAATTTTCTTTGTATTTTCTTCATGAATTATTAATGAGTTTTTGAAACTCCCTAGAAACATCCCAGTGGCCATCTTTTAGTCATGCTATCACAATAGCTTATGAATTTAAAGACTTTCGGAGGAAACAGTAAAGACGGTAGGTTATCAATAAGTCCGTAGACATCCCTCTTGCAAAATCCACATTTTAGTGAAGCTGACACGTTGCCATGGTATTCCAACACTTGTTTAATCATTCAATTTTGCGACGGCCACCGACCATATAAGCCATTTTTATTTAAAAGGAATTACTATAATAAAATGATATTTTCCTATAAGTGTTGCCAATTTCGGAGTGGTAGAGACATTTTTGGTGAGCCTGCCTTCCATTGCAAGTTTTTCTTGTTCTGCAAAAGCTACAACAATGAACGAGCTCTCTTAAAAGCTAGAGCCGAATATATAAATGAATTAAACGCTGATCCCAGCTTTGAACAAAACAACGCTCGATAAATTACTCCAAATTTTACTTTTAAATACATTTTCTGCGTATTCCCGATGTCCCAGCTGAACGACTTTTTCTACTGTTATAAACAACTGTGTGTATTTTGCAAAATTAGTTACCTCGACATTAACAGTTATGAGAGGGAATCATTTCAACTCTGCCAATAGAGACTTTTTAAAGAATTGCTGTCAATGTGTTTATAATTAATAAAGAAGCGGGTGCATGTCAGCAACCCAAAGAACTATCATTTTGGCTGATTTTTTTCTTGCCACAAAATCAAATCCCATGCAATCTTCGCGAAATAACGCTCTTCAGGGATTTAACTCTTACATCAACTATTGGAAAATGTTGACATAAGAGTTAGAAAAAGACGGTTCATTACAATATCGATTGCTTGATCGTTGAGAATGAAAACCAAAGTTTGACCGCGTGCAAGAAAACTCAGCATAATCGCTAGAAAAAAACACGGGTTTTCACCCTGATTTTTTTCGTGATAAAATCGGATTCGACCCAAATTTTATTAACGTGA
>BLFK01000783.1:2083720-2101220 GCA_014634185.1 Astreopora myriophthalma | reverse complement strand
TATTCAGTAACTCGATTAGGAACCCAATCATGACGGGTCTCTTCCTATGAGCCCGGTTTTAGTGTGTGATCTCGCCAGACAACTATTAAACTAAATGGGTTCATAGGGCGGGCTGGTACTGTTGCCAGATCTCGGTAACCTGCGGCCCGTTTCTCGAAAGGCCCGAAACTTTTCGGGCGTATTTCGGGTGCCATAATTCCCTACGTATCTTGCAACGCAAGACGTGTTCGTCCCTGAAACTTTGCAATTAGTTTTCTCTTTCTTATCTTGAAAGCATGTTAAAATACCAGATTCTCGGAATAAGCGGATCGCAGTTTTACAAATTGCTTTTGGAGCCCGTAAACATTTCGGGACTTTCGAGAAACGGTCCCCAGGATACAAAATTTCAGATATATACGAACACTTCAGCCCGGTTACCGAGATGACCGAACTTTTACCAACAACGCATGCCTTTTAGGTATTTTAATTTCTTCTGTCTGCCTTTGGCAACTTTTACATCTCCGTAACCGGGATGGAAATTTTCCGTATGAACAGAAGACAAAAATCATCCCGGAAACCGAACCAGTTCATATGAAAGAGGCCCAAAACGCCTTTCCGATAAAACGGCGAAATGCCGAGAAAAACAGATGCGCAGAAAATCATTAAAAATAGTTCAACCACCCCCCATAGCTCACGAAGATTTCATTATAGAAAGCTGCGATTTAATGCTCTCGTTTTATAAAGTTTTTATAAACATCTGCTTGGTTGCCAGCAGATCTTGAAGAAGACTGTCAAATTAATGAGTGTGACGGTCACCGCTCGAACCTTAAGCTTTCTTGTCTGCTGGACAAGAGAGCCGGAGCTGCGTCAGAAATACGCTCAATGAGAATGGGATATTTTACTGAAGAAAGACGCGTATAAATACCCCGCTGACAATTATGTGGATAAATCCAATGACTGGTAGATCATGTTTACTTGTCCGTGCATGAAACCAGTGGCTGTGGCCTGTGACATTTCGCCAAGGTTATGTTTACGGAGTCCTATGGCCTCATTTGGGTTGTGGTACGTACAAAACCATCGCTGATAAAGTTCCCATGATTAAAACTTGAAAAAGAGCTCAAAACAGATTACGCAAATTAGCTCTTATTTCAAAACACGGTGACAGTTCTTATAGTTCTTTGCAATGCTATTCATTTCAAGATATGTTCTCCCCTTTCTCTAAAAGAATCACGAGAGACGCATAACCAATACATTTTTTATGCTGAATACTGATATGTGATAAACGCTGATCAAATGAAAACTGCTAAGTTGGCCCTTTCCACTCCAGTTAGGTGTGTCTGAACCGACTGAGTGGGAAAAGGGCTCACGAACAAGCATACTGAAAGCGTAAAAGGACACAGGACTAAATAACAAGTAACGTTCAGTTTCGTTTCAATGGTCATATACCCTACGGTGATTTAAACCAGTCTCAAAGCAGAAAACGACAACATATCATTTAATCAGACCCTACATTAAAGTGTCATAATATTAAAGAACGTTTATAGGAAATGACAAGCACAGATTGAAGCAGTCCGTTTCTGGATAATTTCCGATAGCAAGGACTAAAACAAGGGCAGCAAATCCAGAGAAATTTTTTCGTGGGCCCCATCCACCGAATGGTTCGCCGTTTTTACAGCCTCCAGAAAAGAGTGAACATCTAGCAATTTAGAAGCCACAAAACAAAAGGTTGTAAACTACACGTCAACTGATGAAACTATATATTAATAGAAAGTCCGAGACCCATAGCCGTTAGCTGCGAGCACGTATCGCACAAGTTTGCGGAGTTTTGTTATTGAAAGCACCAAGCACCTGCTATTATGGCGACAGCTGTATTTCTCATCAACCTGAATAAATAGATTAAACAAACCAAAATCCCCAACTGTCTATTTATTTTATTGCTTTTTAATCACCAAAACAAATAAAAGAGTGAAATGAACTCCAGGCGAAACCTCAAGGGGTACAATGTTGACGAAATCCGGCCCGTTAACCGCGAAATTCGGATACAGCCATAAAAGGATTTAAAAAGAATTAGCTCATGTAATATAACGCTAATTAAATCCGATTTAAACACAAACAAATGCAAGTACTTCCAAGCGTATCATAGGAAAATCAAAGGGACGTCGAAATGGGGTTAAAGATATTAGCTCAAACATATACGGAGTTCATTAGACCAAACCTTGAAAGAGGTGCTGATTGAAAAATTACACCGCTTTCCGAATAGATTTTAATTTACCAATGGGACATGTGTTAAACAGGCGTTAAGCACCATGTAAGCCGCTCTTATGGGTCATAAGATTTTGTAGACAACGAAGAACTTGGCCGGGGACAAACCGTACAAAATTGAAAGACGTGCTTATTGAAAATTACTCCCGGCGAAACTAATTTCTTTTGGTGAAGCAATAATCATCCTTGTTTTACGTAGTAGACAGCCGTAAATCACCTTAAAGTTGTTTTATGCAAGTCCCAAGATCTCGCAGAGAACGTATACTGATTCGAGAGAAGAAGTTCATACCAAGTTTATACACACAACGGAGAGAGGATGGTAAGAAAAGAGATAGTCGCGGAAAAATGACATCAGAAAATTACTGAAATGACAAAATCATTTGGACGATAAGTTATGTTGTCCATCGATAAGATCTGACAGCAAAAAGACTAAAAAAGAGATGTCACCATCCTTTACTAAATTAACTCAGCTATGTTCAACTGCACACCTTTACAAAACATTACAAAAACATTACAAAAGTCTTTTATTCTTCATTTCTTTTTAATTTTTCTTTTAATTTTACACGATCTACCACAACCAGCGAATAAGGAAAAGGCTGGAAACACGCAAACAGCGTTCCCACAAAAGCGCCGACTCATCGCGCAAACGTCTTGCGTGCAGAACTATCGCTACAAAACGGAAGACGACGATGGGGGGGGCTGAAAATTCGATTATCGCTTCCGTTTCTTTGAAGTCTGGCTCTAAAAAAAAGTATTTAATAAAATTCACGCCACGAGGCCGGCAAATTCTGCAGAGCTTGGCTGACTCAAAGGACTGAAAATGTAAGATATTCATTGCCGCGAAAAACAGTAAGTTTACAAATTATTTTTGAGATTTATCTCTTCGCTTATTTTCAAGGGCGTATGCTTCAGCTGGAAAGAAGTAAAAATATTTTGTCCTCAAAGCGAATCGGCATTTGCTTGACTTTATAGCAGGAGAAAAGTAAGAAGGAAACGCTTAAGACCACTGCGTTAAATAACTTATCTGTCACTACGCAAAGAGATTATAAGTGATACCAAAGAGACATCGAGATGTTGTTGAAGGCACTCGAACAAGTTTTCATGAGTAAGATAACGTAAATTAAAATCTTTCATTTCTGTTTCACATATTTACTTTATTATAGTGTTTCAAATATACATTTCAGAACTGTCGAATTGAAAGAATTAAGATAAACTCAGTTGTTTCTAAATGACTCCCCAAGACAACTTTTTCTTGTTTACAATCCGCGATGACCCCATTTATACATTTTATGGTAAAGCAGTAAATCTCCATGACACCTAAGAAGTTGTCTCTTTTAAAAATAGAACTCAGAACAACATCTTTACAACAACAGAGCAGTTCATTATTTGTACAACTCAGAGCAGTTCACTATTCGACTAACCTTTGCAATTTGATACCTTGACTCTTTGGATGACTTTGCCATGGTACCTAAGCACGTTGTCAAGGGAATAGATTTACAAATCTCAATTAGAAAACCGTGCAATTTTGAGAGTTAACACGTTTTTTGGTTAAAGGGGCTATTTCGCGATTTAATATTTCGGATTCAATTACAATTTTACGCAGTACTTGAATTCTCACACGGTTGGAACCTTTGATATACGGAGAGAAATACTAAACCAAACTAGTTTACACCAACACAGAACTTCTTTTGTCCTAGACAAGTGCTCAACTTTACATATTACGGGGTTCTGGTGAGCCGCAGTAAACGAAGGATATCGATCAATTGAATTACCAGAAAATAGGTTTTTCGCTACCCTGGTCCCAACAGGGTATTTATATCAGTCTCACGGTTGCACTGGATCGAGCATGGAATAGAGGCTGATGCGGGGGAATCTTTCCAGATGCAAACTATTTCCCCCGCATGAGCCTCCATTGTATGCTCGTTCCAGTCCAATCCTGGGAATAGGGATAAGGTTTACTTCTTTTCTCTCTTAAGACGAATTTTAGCAGCGAAAAGGCGACAATGACCCGCGAAGCGGTGAAAGGAAAAAAAAAACCTCTGGTGTCGCTCCCTGCGAATCTAACTTTGATGCAATGTTACAGTGCAGTGCCTGACTGTCAGTTCCGATTGGTAGATATTTTAAACGGCTACGCAATTCAAAATTTACGGCTGACGAGAATGCTGACGAGCAGGTGAGAGCGCGATTGTCGGTGGCTGATTTCTTAAAATGATTATTTCGAAGCGTTTGACAGTTGGCATCCGGATTGAAGTGAGATTCGTGGGACATAAACCGGAGGTTTTCACTCTCTTGCCGTTTCGCAGTTTGTTGTTGCCGCTTCCGTGGCGGCTAAATTTTGTCCGACAAGAAGAAAACTGAAAAACCTCTGGGATCAGGGTAGTTTTTCGCTGACTTATTGAAATACCTTCGTGTCACTATATGTGACGTAAACATTCAGGACGACCATATCTCAACCTCGAACCCAGGCTTTCTCAACCTCGAACCCAGCTTTAAAGTGCTACTATGATGAAAAAAAAAAAAATCAGTTCTCGTTTTTCTTTACATTTCGAAAATACTAGTATTGAATGCTCAGCAATTTCGAGATGAAGACTGTTTATTTCAACTGCATTTTTTTTTATTGAACGGTCCGCCACTACTTAGTGCGGTTCCGACCGATAAGCCCTCAGAGAGCTGGATCGAGGAGAAAGTGACGTCATTTTATTACTAGCTTAAAAATGGAGTGTGTGATTGCGGCTTATTTAGTATGCAGCACGGGAGTTTTTTGCTTTCAAATTGTCAAATCCGTGTTCTGCATACTAATTAAGCCGTATTCACACACTCCATTTTTAAGCTGGTGAGTAAATGACGTCACTCTCTCCTCGATCCAGCTCTCTGAGGGCTTATCGGTCGGAACCGCTCCAAGTAATGGCGGACCGTTAAATCAAAAAAAATTCCTGTCAAAATAAATAGTCTTCCTCTTGAAATAATTGCATGTAATCTGGCATGCCGAGTATTCAGCACAAGAACTTTCGAAATGTGAAGAAAAACGAAAAGTGATTTTTGATCGTAGTAGCACTTTAAGCTTTGAGCGGCTTGTGGGGCCGTGCATAGAAAGTAACCGATTCAAATAAACAGAACAATTTTAAGAAACCCAACTGGATGAAGGCAACCAGTTGGCTATTTACAGAGCGTGGTTCAGTTGAATTCAGGAACACCGAACACAAACCCCAACCTCATTCCCAGGACCTCTCCCTTGGCTTCTAAAGGGAGGGGTCCTGGGAACGAGGTTGCACAAACCCAGTTGGTGGTCAGAGCGGAATTTGAACCTGGAGCATCAACATCCAGGGCTCTAAACCACTGGGTCACGCCGCCTCCTTTCAGTAGCCGGTTGCTAATGGAAGTCTGAATACAACTACCTTCAGCTGTTTAAGGCCGGTATATTAAACTGAGGGATGAACATGCACATCAAAGTGTTGACAGAGTCTTGGCCTTGAGAGAGAAAGCAAAAGTTTCCTTTGTATAAGAAAAGCTATTATATAATGAGTTACAAAGAAGAGAAAACGCCAGGAGGTGCAGAGAGTAGACTATAAACCAAGGACGGTCAAAGTTGAGAAAGATCGGCGGAAATGGAACCAAAGCAACAGTCTCTATTGGAAGTGCCCCAGCAACACTCTAATAGCGGGAAATGTTTGAAGTTATCTGTAGGTATCTGTTCTCATCCATTGCAAGGATGGTAAATAATTGAAGCTGAAAAAAGAAAAGAAAGGTTCTGAAACATTCTTATCAATTATTTGTCAAAATCTATTTTGGTATGATCTCACGACTCAAATATATGATATCTCCCTCTTAGTTCTGCACGAGCGTTTAGGGCCTCAACAACGATGATTGTTGACCGTTTAAGCACAGTTTTGTGTTAAATTACAGAAAAACCCTAGGTGACTTCATCCGTCGAAATGTTTGGTAGTTTGCCAGCTACAGTTGTCAGTGGGACCAACAGGTCGTGGGTAATTTTCCGTGAGAAACAAATTGTCAGTTTTGAGAGTTTATTAAAGTAGTGGCCCAGGTTGAACAGTAAATGAGATACTCAACCCTCTTTAAACAGTGTGACGCAAACTGCGGGACTTTAAAGTCCGACCGAAAGCAGCATTTTTTGAATGCTTCGCATTTTGCTCGAGTTCCAGGTGGCGCAAACAATACATTTAAATGTGATATTTAAAACTTTAACTAAATGAATTATTTTCTATATATAATGTGAACCTAATATGTCTTGGAAAAATTACCAACGTCGTATTGGAGCTTGTACTCCCACCGTGACAGAGCAAATCAGAGCAGTATTTGCATGCACGCATTGCGGCTCTAATTTGTTTCAGAGAACTGAAGATGAAGTTATGCGGTTACCCGGCCAAGGATAAAGCAAGTTGTTGCAAACTTATTCCCAAAACGCATGAATTTAAGTTTGTTTTGTATCACATAAAACTCTAATTAAATGCCACAAATAATTTTTTTTGGTCGTTAGTTCATCAATTAGCGACCAAATTGCCACCAGAATTGCAACATCAAAACTAACTGCACTTTTCCACTTTGCAGCTAGTGACCTCTCTCAATATTTCCTTGGGGGGGGGGGGGCATGCATTTGTTTATTGTTGATAACCTTTTGGGTCGCACAATCGACGTTGAAATAGCTTCCACCACAAATGGGAAATTTTACGCAATTTTAGCAGCAACGTAAAATGATAAAAAGATACTATTCAGTGCCTTTGGTATCGTACTGAGTAACCACTTGTACCAACGATGGAAACGGTTTGCGACTTGAATAAAGTTGGCACCACTTTGTAACGTTGCGGGACTTCGTCTTGAAGGAACCGCCAAAACTGTAGAAGGGGGGATAAGCTCTTTGCTTCGTTTATTCAAGGTATAAGAGGTATGTTACGTATGGGTACATCTTAAGGTAACGAGGCATTATTTTCGTCCACTTTTGATCTAAAAACAGCAAAACTGGCGTAACAGAGAATATACTGGCAAAGGAGTGTTAATAACATATTCCGCACCAATATTGCCTCGAGAAAATTTCGAGGATTTATTACGTGTTATTTCGCGCACGATTTGTGACCTCAAGATCGTTAAGGCGGAATCGGCTTTGCACCACTCCAAGCACTTTCTCAGCCGATTTATATATGTATATATAAATCCCTTGTGGATTCCATGGTGATATGGTCACAGGTGCAAAGTCCCCTGACACCATTTTTGCAAGAAGAGGAGTTTCAATTAAACAAAATCCAACAATGCGTTTTCCAGTCATTTCAAGTAGTCTACAAGACTTGCTAAATGCCGACCATTAACAATTGCGTGGAAAAGCACTATGACCATCTTAGCGAAGACGTCAGCCATTTTTGTCCAACTCAGTAAAAGCAAGTTTTTTTTTTTATCTGAATGATTTATCACGTGAAAGAAGCTGACTGACGGATGATACATTAAGAACAGATCACAACGACCTTTACAATGAAGTTATGGTTTCCAGAGAAACTGGAAAAAGAAAGACTTTTGAATAACAACCATAACCTGAGTCCGGTGTAATAAGAACAGTACACTGAACCATCTTTTGCAGTGGTTGGTAGTGCAGGGATTCATGTTATATATATCCCACATCAAGTCGGTTTATTCCAAAACGAAAAATAGCAGCGTTGGGCAACTAAATCTCACGCATGGAAGAGTGGGGAGCTCGCGTTGTAAAAAATTTACGATTTCAGTGAGCTTTTCTTCAACATGTGTCTTGCACTTGCCAAATAAATTCCATCAAGTGTCTTTCTTTGTCTTCCAAGTGCCCTGAAGAGCCATCTCGCATGCGCGACTTGGACTTGATTAATGGCATGATTGGAATCGAATAAAAGGTTTGAGGACTCTGGATAGATGGTATGCAGGTTTCCAATTTCTACAAAAAGACAGATTTGGCTACCTTCAAAACGGATCTGTCTAATTTTTAGACAAAGTTAAAAACTCCTGGTTCAGTGTATATGAAAAACATCTTGCAGGAAGACTTGAGTGAGAATCGTGTACGCGTCAGTGCTTGCATCTCTGAAGACAAGTATAGGTTATCAAAGGGAACCTGCAATAGTTCACGTTGGAACCACTCTTCGATAGCTTTCACTCGAAGCAAAAGGTTTACAGTTCATCTTCTCATACAGAAACTCAAGGACATATGATTTAAATGATGACTAAGGTCTGGCAAGGCTCGCGGAACCTGATTGCGTAACTGGTTATACGACACGTGAACCAAACTGACTAGAACAAGTGGTCGTGGCAAGAAAGGGGGCCTTCTGGTTCAATCTTAGTCTTGACGACCAAAGACAAAAGTGTTTAACACTTTTGACTGGATTTCAAACCGGGTAAACATTGTAATGATTGAAATGGGTCCGCAATCTTAGAGAGCCGCACTCACAAAAACTGATGTGCAGAGTCAATATGGTGCAATAAACACTCGAGTTAGCAACGTAAGGACCCAATACGTTCGTAATTATTCTTTGACATTGTCTTTTGCGGTTTGGGTACTTAAAGGTAGCTAGTATCAAAGGTCGCAATGATTCATATGTATATATTGAAAAGATCAAACTCGGAATGTTTGAAGCAAGCGCACTTGAGTGATTCAGGGGGCCAATTCTATGTACTCGTATACCTGACAAATGGTGTGCAAATCAGTTACGAGTTTGCACGAAAAACGCTTGCTGTCTGTAAAGGAGAATTTGTTCGAGACAAAGCACTATCAAAAAATATCTGGTAGTTTGAAACCACTTGGAAGTTTGACATTGCTTTTCGCGTACGAAGAATGACTTTCGTGTCAATGTGACTTTTTTTATCCAGAAGGTGGATACAATATCGGCACACTAGATACATAACACGGTTACTAAACGACAGGTGCCAATCAAGTGATTTCCAAGGCAACTGCCTTAACCTTTAAGCTTATGAGGTAGTAAAGGGTTTTAATTTATTGCGCAGAGCTAATTTTGGATCAATGTTGAGAGGAAGGCGCAATACGAGCCTTAAACAAAACCTTGGCAATTAAAGGTAGAGTGATTGGTGATATTGATGGTGTTAAAGCCATGCTTTACGAACGTGCGATCTTTGAGATGCCAAACTTCAATAACATTGAAAGCAGCAATAATTGTCTATGATTAATGCGAAATCTTTCAAAGCGATCTTTTTCCGGGCGGAAAATTGTGCAGCGCTGCACATATATAACTACTAATGTAGGATGACTTGTCATTTTTGAAAAGACTCACACTTACAACGTAGGTCATTTTGCAGCATTGCTAAATCTTATCAGTGTGTGAATCAAGTTTGAAAGTTTGACCTCACTTCCATATTTGCCTTCACGCAAAGTGGTATCCCCGGAAAACTGAGTTATTGACAGAATATAACATTGCAACCACAAACACTTTATAGAAGAAGGAATCTTGTAGCGTCAATTTCCTTATTAGGTGTTTGTGAATCCTAAGTAACATTGCTGTAGTACGCGAAGTAATACAGAAACTTCAAAATCGGGAGAGCCATCAAAGCTGACGCTATATAACGACACCCATGCAAACTTAGGGTAATGCCACGTGATGTAACCTTTCAATGCATTTACAACTGTGCGACAAATAGGTGTAGAATGTTTTGAGGTCTGGTGTATCAAAATCTAAGTGTGCCTCTTCGATAAAACCTTCTGAGACACTCTTTCTTGTAGCAACGACTTCCACAACACGTGGTTCATTGAAACCATTGAGTCTGTGGGTGAACTGTTAAAGTGTGACGATTCGAAATAAAGCTAACGAGCTGTGGTCAAGTTTATTATGCTGTATAAGGTTGTTCTAACTTTTGAGTCTGTGAATCAAATCATCAAGTGTGACCATTCTAATGAAAGCTACTGAGCAGTCCTTTCCTGTAGTGCTGTTTATTGTTGTACAAAGTAGTTCTATTTTTTGAGTCTGTGGTTGAAATCCTGAAGTGTGACCAGTCAAATGAAAGCTACTTAGCAGTACGTCCCAGTGGTTTCGTTTATTACTGTGTTGACAGTTGCATCAACCTCCCAGTCTGTCGCACCCATCGAAAATCTTGCACCGAGGTTGTCTAGAATTTGCGCGCCCCTTACAAACTTGTGCTTCAATGTTAGCAACAATCTTGATGCAAAGTAACCCGGATGTTCAGTTTCCGTTTACTCACCATGGTGTTGTCACTGCATTTTCAATTCTCATCACGCGCTAACGGACTGATATTAGATGTTGATAAACACAGGCCTAAGGGATAGATCAGTGGTTCGATGAACTTCCTTGTTCTCATCACCTGGCTGCTTTAAAATGTAATGACGGTGCTGGGAGAAGTTGTTTCTTGATCACTCATGGAACGAGTGTGGAAACAACCCAGAGTTGATGTGTTTAGGTATTTCGTATAGCTCTTGAGGAACTACATCCTTAATAGTAAGATATGCATGTATACAGATATGTCAGGATTATACGTTGATCAAAATACTATGAACTTTAACAAGTAGATAATGGCATATACAAGATACTCACAAGTGTGATATGCATGGATATTAAAACACGCCTAATAATTATGCATTCGGTATTAGGCTTATGGGAATAAAGCCACTCTTAG
Source organism: Astreopora myriophthalma (assembly GCA_014634185.1). Lineage (NCBI taxonomy): Eukaryota > Metazoa > Cnidaria > Anthozoa > Scleractinia > Acroporidae > Astreopora > Astreopora myriophthalma. Next base: position 2,090,372 of record BLFK01000783.1, on the reverse strand, counting down.
TAGCATTTAGAGGCCATTATCGTGGATCAGCTAGAAGGGCATAGTTTACGGAAGCATCGAATACTGTCGAAACTGGAGGACCTGCGGGTTCCATGTCTGCAATCAAAGGTAAAAGAATACTCTATCTCACCCACGACATCTTCCTCTACACAGTTACTCACGAAGCCTGTGCTTAAATGGACCAGTAGAACAACAAACGCTAGAGGCTGGACATAGACCACCTCTGCGTTGAGCGTATAGCGTGTAAAGCGCACGCCTTGTCCTAGGCGCATACAGTGCACGCAAAATTGCGCGCATCAAAACGCAGTGGGTGTACATTTTTGTCCCTTCCTCACCGTCCCAATTTAGACTTGCGGCTGGTTGTTATTCGTGGAAAACATGGCGGGGGTTCGCATTCCAGGCACAATTAGGAATTCCTCACGACGTATTCGTCACTGCGCGAGAGTCCGCCAAGTTGCGCAACCATTTTTGCCAGTTCTTCATAGTTCTATTTCAAACGTCTGGAGAGCAATTTTGCGCGCAGACGTTTTGGGTGTGGAAGCAGGAGACAATTAGAAATTCCAAACAGCTCATGCGCAGCGTGATGGCATGCTCAAGAAATCGCCTACTCAATTTATGAGAGCCGAGTTTTGAAATAAAAAGATATTTCTTAATTATAGGAGCAACTTTGAAAGCTATCGTGATATGCTTCAGGCTTCGAAGTGAGATGCTTGCGGGAGACTGCAGAAGAGAAGGGCACTTCAAATGATTAAGAAAATCTGAAGTACCACAAGGGTTTCAAATGAGTCAGCCCACTCAGTTTGCTTCGCATTATCAGAGTATAATATCTAAAAGTAAATACGCATCACAAATCTCGTAGGCTCATGTACAGCTGTAGGAAGTTTCTGGAAAATATATACAAACTTTAATATAACCACAAAAGTGATGAAGAGTGACTATGAAGTCCTACCAAAACTGACACTCAAAATGATTAACTCAAGAGAATTAGTGTTCATCTAATAAAAAATAATCATCTAACTCTAAAACGAACTGAAACATGAATTTACTGTTGAGTGACTTTTAATTAAATGGTCTGGCCCCAGTTGTTTGAAGGTTGGATAGGGCTATCCCTGGGATAGAGCGGTTTTCAATTGAGTGTCGAAAGTAATTACGCGATTGCTCTGCTTTTGCTTTGTTATATGATTGGATCAAACAACTTGCGCGAACCTTTTCAACCAATCAGATGCAACACTAAACGTCGCTCTCGTTTTCCCGCTCTTGGCCCCGGCTGCGTTGACTTAGTTTGCGTTATGATTGGCTGGTAAAACCAAGTCGTGAATTACTTCGATTTGCGATTGGCTGAAGGGTGTGCGTAAGAATGGTTTTGGGTTCTAAGGACACTCGATTGAAAACCCCTTTAAATCACAATCCACTGGATAACTGCGTTGGTTTTGCTAGCGCTTATCCGCTGGGTAGCGTTATCCACCTTTTGAATAGCCGGCTGTTAATTTTTCCGATGTAGACACAATTTGAAGGTATAGTCACAGCTTTATGGTGGCGTCAAATCGTACTAAGGACAATGGACCCTTTGCAGGACCTAGTCAAGTGTCACTTATCGACGCCATACTGGGACGCAATTCCAGCAAGGCTTGCTTTCTTACATAAGCAAAACATTGGGCACCGAAGAAAATAAGAAAAGTGCTACGAAACGAAATCTTTGAAATCGATACACAGAATATTTTGATGACAGTAGTGCTGGAAGGCTTGCGTCCCTGCACCATTGCAAACAAAATATATCCAGGCACGTGACAAGATCGCCCAAAGGGTCCATTGATGCCTGTCCGCTATTGTAGCAATTTCAGCCATTGGCTCAAATGTTAACGCGCTTTCAGCGATCCTAGACAGCCCCACAGGAAGGCAAACCTCGGTAGTTTCACTGGAATCTCCATTGCTGACATACAAGTATGTCACAAAGACTTCTTCAAGCATTACAAATAGTATAACACAAATCAGAAAGGTACTGCCAAATATCTTGACACCTTACAATAGATTAACAAAGCCATTAAGCCACACCACAGAATCAAAACCTATAATAAACAAAGAAAACTACAGCACAATAAACGGCACTACAAAAAAGTACTGCTCACTAGCTATCATTTAAATGGTCACAACTTAGGATTTACATTCAGACGGAAGACTAGGTACACAATAAATAGAAAGCAACTGGAAAGTGTTTCCGGTCCCAGTTTCGTTAATAATCGGGTAGTCGTCCTAGACTAAAAGTAAACTTTCTCCTCAATCGGACTGCTCTCACTTCAGGGGCTTCCAGCTTCTCCCACTATAATACATATGATTCAAGAGGTAACTTCAAGATTCAAGAGCCTAGAAGTTCTCATGCGTTAAGAAACCGCAAGTTTCATCTCCGAAAGTTTACGTTTGGTGAACCTACTAGGTTCGTTTGCAGACATATTTCATGCATCTCCACGGTTCGATTCACGAGAGAGGGGTCAAGAGCAGGCCTTGAACTCGCTGGAAATATTCGCAATGCACTTACGAAACGCTGCTAACATCACCTTAAAAGGAAAACTCAAAATGTATAAGTAGCAGGAGAATTAGGAGCAATCTCGAGGACCTTGAGTTATTAACTACAGTTGAGTTTGATTGCACAGCGGGGGTAAAAAGATCCTTTAAAAATATACCGGCCCGGGTTTACTTCTCGAGGCTTACAGAGATTGATAAAATTGATTATAACAAAGCAACCTAAAGAAATCCAAGAAACAAGGGAATTAAGTGTTTAGGATTTCGCTGTCCTCTTGTTTAACAACGCGGTGTTGTTTAGAAAGGTAAAATTGATGCTGAAACAAGGTAGAAAAACACAAAATTGCTTGCGTGCGACGTTGTTTGAAAGAAGGTTAGACGAAAAAAACTCGCCTGTGTAAAGTGTAAGGATTAATTTTGGGAAGTATCTTAAGAGTGATCTAGACGTTTCTACATACACACACTCGGAAATTTAAAGTATGCTTGTCTGCGTTTCTCTTTAACAGGTGCAGCGAAATCTAAGATACTTTCTGTCTAATATTTATATTAGGTAATTAAATCTAACTTCATTCCTTGGATGAAAATACTAACCTTTAATAGTTTCAGCTCTGAAAGAGTTAATACCGACATTTCAGTGGCAGCACTTTTCTGTGGTGCAGATTACTTCGCCGGATATTTTGCCGGGCCGTACGAAAAATTCAGAAAACTATCCCATGTGCAAACTTGAGAAAGTTTAAAAATAACCATTGTGGTTTTATAAAATCTGTACAAATTGCCAACTTTAGAATCTCGCGGAAGGAAGACCGGAAAGATGACAGTGGACCTGACCTAAGCAAATAAGTGTTTAAAAAGCTTCTGGTTAGAATAATATAAATAATAAGGTGGAAACGAAGGATTATCGTACAGTTCCACTTGAATAATTCTTAATGTAGACACGTTTCATAACAGATCGATACGTGACTTGTATCTCTTGTTGCATTCTTGATATGGATATTGCGCGGGAGTAGAGTAAGGCAGCGAAGTTCGTGGGAACCGATGCACACGCAAATATAGAAACAATCCTTGGACGCCAGCAGAAGTTTTGCACGTCCGCTCGCGACTTTAGACGAAAAATTCAATCCTAAAAATGCTGTCGAATTCAGTGAAATCCCTCCTTTGGTGCATGTCACCCCGTTTACAAAGCAAAAAAGTTAACCAAATGGGGATTTCGCAGAACGCATTTTTCAATGAAATGATAATTTTACCAACCAGAGTAAAAAAACTTCAGTTAGTTTTCTCAGTAATGACTTAGTTAAATACGAAAAAATGGACAAGTCTTGCAACAAAGCCTCGAGTGGCATCGGAAATAGGCGGCAACTACTTAAGTACTTAGTTATCAGCCGGATTATTCTCCTTATTATCAAAAATCAAGGAAGCTTCATGCACATTACACGCGGAAAACAATTTGGGCGTTCACAATAAAAAACTTTTCGTATAACGTGGTAGAAGTTGATTAGAGCCAATGAGTGCATCATAGTTTGGAGAGCGATTTCGAGTTTGCTCGTACTCGAACATTGCGTGTGATATGGAAAGATATCTGCCCATTGTTTAGAACAATAAAAGAGCTGAAAAGGAAGATAAATGCGCAGAGCCAACATTAAACCATCGACTTCAAACTGCAAACACTAATAGTTCCTTCAAGAAAGTTTACAAAACTCGTCGATGTTACTTAAATTTGCACCTGCTGATTACAATGATTTCAAAAGAGTTCCCTTAAATCAAGCAACTTGGAAAGGTAGGAAAAGTTAAACATCCAAAAACCTTGGCGTGTCGCTTTCTCTTTTTCCTACGCCAAACCTAAAACTCTTCAACATGATTCTAACATAATTATAACTTGTACAGCTTACATCGTATCCATTCAAGTGGCAGCCTTAGGTGTAAATTTCATATGGCACTCGCCCTTTTCCCAAGCTTTTCGTAAAAGGATATTTGAGAATTTATTTTTTGTAATGACCCGAGGGTTTCCTTTTGAAAATATACAACGCCACTCAAATTCTTTACCCATTATTTCAGTTCCGACTTATTTAAGGAGGAAAGACTATAAAAGGCTTCGACCTCGGCAAAGGACAAGGTATGCAACTCTTGTAAAATCGTCTCTAAGGCGGTCTTCAAACATCTTTAAAATCTTGATTTCTCTGCAATAGGAGTGAAGAGAAAGAAAAAAAGAACGAGAGGAAAATAGAAACTGAAGCCGTCAATCGGTAAGTGAGACAGGTTTTGCTGATATGAAATGAAGCTTGTCCATAATGCCGTTAATGTAATTGTAATTTTGACAATTTTCATTTATCTTCCAAAGAACTTACGAGGACCGCGCGACGAATACGGAATTGCTATTCCTTAATGTCGTGAATACTTGTAATGGTTTTGGTCCAAAATTTTGAGGGAAAATAACTAACCGAACTAAAATGCGGCATAGGGCCGTACCACGTATTCATTTAGGATTCCACAAGCAGAAGTAATAGATTATGAACTAAAGGACGACAGAGTACGGCTCAGTAGCTTTCATTTGAACGGTATAAGGAATTAACCTCCAGACTCAAAACTGAGAACCACGTTGCACAGAAAAACAAACAGCTCCACAAGAAAGTGCTGCTCAGTAGCTTTCATATGAATGGTCACACTTTAGGATTTCGTCCACAAATTCAAAAGCTACATCTACTTTTTGCAGGATCATAAACAGAACTAGAGCAGAAAACTTGTCCGTAGCTCTGTTTCGTTTTGAATGAACCACTTTGCCAACGGCACATATCGTTATCAAAGTAGCTTTCATCTGAATGTCCATCCTTAACTTATTCTCATAAGGAATCAAATTAATGTCAAGAATGAATCACCGTCTCGACAAGATGACAAAACTGCGAAAACCAGAACCTTTTTTCCCATTATTCCACCAGTACTTACTTTATCTCGTTCAGTTCCACATAATTAATAATTCATAAACACTAAAAGGTTTTTCTCTCTAAGTGTCTTTCGCAATCTCAACGATTCTGTAATCAGCTTCTTGAAAAAGTCTAATGGATTACCAACCACATTAAGTTATCATCTTTATTATCTGCTCTCATTGCTTTTTTTCCATTTTAGTCTAATTAACCAGAACATTTTACTCCCTGAAGCAAATTGCATGTCTGACTAACTGCATCGTTTTCGAGGTTAGCCGGATGGTCAACTCGCTCTCCTCGGAAAGGAAGCGCTTCAGATAAATTGGCCACAGTAATAAAGCTGATGCTTCGAGCGGTAAAACTTGGCCAGGGCGAACCACGATCATGATGCCGCACAAGAATTCCTAGAGCCTGGATCTATGGACATTAACTTTAAAATCCACCGCGATGTACTAAAAAGTTCTGATTCCAAGTACTTTGTCTCTTGGGTCAAATAATGTCAGTTCTTATATTAGTGGTACGTTGAGAAAATATAAAAAATTTCATCTCGCAAGATCCTTCCAAGCCTAAACAAATTATCTCCCCTTCTAAATGCTTCTGTAATCTTTTACAGTGTTTTCAGTTCTTAAAACTTCACTCAGTCGTGAGAGCGTTGATATTGAAACTGGAAGATGAATCAAAACTAGTCGACATTGAATCTGCGAAATGGTCTTGTGAAATTTTAAAAACTATCTATAAGTTGATAACCCTTATCTTTCTGGAATAATCGTAAAGTGAGAGTTACGGAGGGTTAGGTTGATCCACTCTACGACAGACCCGATTTTTCAATCTCGATTGAGGACCATTTGTTCTTGAGACGGGTAATTAGAACGTGGATAATGTGGAATAATACAGGCCAGATTGCTTGATAATGATTGAAAACATGACTACTATACGTGGGAACTTCAGACGGGAGTTAAACGCAAAAGCATCGATCCTTTTGAGAGACAGATATTAAACGACGAAGTAACGTAACGCGTTTACACGGCAGTGTTTGGTTTGTAAACCGGCTTTGCGAAACAAAACTCATCACTGTGAACATTGCGGCAACAGTAAATAACAACCCAGTTTGACGGCAAATTCTATGAAAATAATGTCGCATTTCTACAGTGTTTTGTGGGCAACCTTGTAGACATTGACACCTAAGTAACCAGCCTGCACAGCTTTGAGTCAGAGGGGGG
>BLFK01000783.1:2051420-2083710 GCA_014634185.1 Astreopora myriophthalma | reverse complement strand
GGGGGGGGGGGGGGGGGGGGGGGTTCATATATGCAATGCAAGACCGCCTCTTATCGCCGCTCATGCACCGCTACGGGCAATTGGTACGAGCGAAAGCCAGAAATTCTTGGCTTTGTTACAACAATTTGAGAAATTCAGACCAGATTATCTCAACCACCAGACATCATAGAGACATTAGAGGCAGAAACAGGAAAAGACGTAGAGCGTTCTGAGGTTTTTCGAAAAGAACTTAGATCCTCACGAGGCGGAAAAAAGGGGAACAACAAATAAATACCTTGATCCCCGCTGTGAGGAATGTCACAAGCTACAGACTTCCCCGCTAGGACCACCCTGCCTTGTGACACTGGGTGGTCTGGCCTAGGCTCTTAAACAGGGTTTTGATACACAACATTTTCAAGGAAGATATATCTCTTTCCTTACACATATGATGCGTCCAAGAAAGATCACATGACACCAAAGACAACAAACGAGTGATTGGAAGAAGCCAGACTGACGTAGCCTTTCTTAATGAGCAGGAAATCACTGGATAATTCGTAAAAGTTACTTCTAGGGAAAAAATGCTGAAAAACAAGTTGCGATGCCACAGCCGGATGAAAGAACCACTCACAAGCTTTAATGTGAATGTTTAGACTTGAGGAACTAAAATCACAGCAGCAAGTACTGTTCGGTAGCTTTCACTAGAAAAGGATTTCACTATAGTTGAACCATCTTGTACAGGATAATAAACTGAACTGCACAAGAGGAAAGGGCTGCTAAGTAGCTTTCATTTGATTTCACCCACAGACTCAAAAGTTAAAGCCACCTTGCAAAACAGATTAAACAAAACAATAGGAAAACACTGCTCAGTATCTTTGAGTTCTTGATCAAATTAAGGATTTCAGTCATTCACAGACTCAAAAGCTAGACCTTCCGCTGTGCATCAAACATCAAAGCATTTGTTCCTAGCTTAGTCAACAAGCTTCATTTCCACTAAGGCAAAAAGTGATACTAAAATAAGTTTGTGTGATACTAAAATAAGTTTGTCACGCCCTCGTCGGATAACACCTTCCTGGTTTTGCATAATTGAAAGAGTTTAAAGGTCAAATCAGCTCAAGGAGTATTGCTGCATTTACGTTCGAAGTCACGTTTAACAATGACGACGCTTATTTCTGCCTGCGTGAACAGTCTGTGAAAAAGATTGCTGTAGAAATTCATCAGGTTAAACGATTGGACAATCATATTACACGACATTTAGTTCAGAGTTAGTTCGGACAGCTATCGAAACTGTCACGTTAATGCAATAGTTTTTTGGCTATGTTTTAAAAATCAGTGTATTAAATTGTGACAAAAGCTCTTTAAACCAAACACTCTCAGAGTGTAATATCCACGTCTGACCACAAAATGACTTCAGGAAACTCTAACTGTTGGGCGGAACAAGGCGGGACTGAAGTTGCAACATTCTCCCACGTAAGGCTGTGTTTGGATAAATTCTCCTCGTAAAATAGCTTTATTATGCCTGCCGCCAGTGTTCGTAAAAGTCTCTCTGCTCGAAATTCTACTTGGACACCTAAACACTTCTCGGTACCCCAATAATTTTTCGGCCTGTATGAATTTTCCTAAATATGGAGGGGAACCTGGGCCTACTAATTCATTGTGCAAAGCTAAATCGTTTTAGTATCACCCAACTAGTGGACTAATGCAAATCCTGCATTTTCATTGGCTACGCTACTAGAGGACTATTAGTAATAGTCCGCGAGTAGCGAAAAGCTTGACGTTTTCTTTCGTTTTATTCCCAAATAGATATTTCTTCAGCTTGCATTTGCTAACTTTAGTATTACCTTTTCTGTCCGACTAGTTGGGTGATACTAAAACAATTAGACCCTTCGCCCTCAAGGGCCACGGGTCAAAAGCCCATTCGGCTTCGCCTCATGGGCTATTGACCACCAGCCCTTGCGGGCTACGGGTCTAATTGTTAAGTATCACTTCATTATATTAGTCGAAACAGTGAATCTTTTACTAGGATCTTTCATTAATGACGCGGTATTTTCCATTTGTTTTGGATTTAGTTTTCAATTTTTCTTACCACCGTTATGGATACACTTAGTGCTACTCATTTTCTGTCATTCTGCTCAAATTCTCCTCGAAAATGCCTTATTCTGCCACGAAAATACTTTCAACACCCGCTCAAGTGAAAACTGCTCCAAAAGCTATTGCCAGGAGCCCACTGCGAAATCTGCCGATCGCTTTGGCTTTGATTGGATAAAAAAAACTTGCGCGAACTTTTCAACCAATAAGACGAGAAACTAAAAACCAATTGCAACTTACAACTCTAGTTTTCCCGCGCTTGGCGCCGAATGCTTTTACATGCTTTGTGTTCTGATTGGCTAGTAAAACCAAGTCGTGAATTACTTCGACTTGTGATTGGCTGAAGGGTGGATTTCCATGACAACGTCATTGGCTCTGTAATTACTTTGGTGTTGGTTTTACGACAACCAATTGAAAACCGCTGTCTGAATGGTCGCCATCACACACTGATTGAACAAAAAAGTTGAAATTACTTATCATGCACTGAAAATGTCCTGTAGCTGAGCTTCGCAGGGCTTTCATTGAAATCTGTTGTTATTTAAACAACACAGCTTGCTCGAAGACGCAGTGATATGTTGTGGTATGTTCTACTACCTTGAGGGAGTCTTCTACCGAACGGAATGCATTTTCCCCCCTTTTGTGACAAAAAGGGTAGAAAAATGTTAGCAGCAGCGTTTAGTTAATCACTGGAAACGGTAATATATTCCGACCGGTAATTCCTTAAAATCCCAACATCTTTGCTGCAAAAAGACGTTTTTAGGAGGTAGACATCGGCTTCTCAGGCTGCCATACCTCAGCCTGCATTATCAAATAAACTATGCATCTGCTTGTATATATGTAGGCTTTGGTTTCTCGATTCTATACATGTAAAAATTCTGTTTTATGTATTTGAAACGTGTACAACACAGGTTATAGCTAACTTTGGTATACGAACGAGGGTAAGGTCGTTAACCCCCCGTGAAAAACCACTATTCCCCTGTCCTTAACACCTCCCCTCCCTCCCTTCCGAATGAACACCGGTCATGATGGAGCACTCCAAGCAATACTTATGATGCAAGGGTGAGCAAATGAGGGGTCGCAAGGTCGGTTGAGCCCCCGCCCCCCTTCCCTCTATTGCACGGCGGCTGATTTGGGTCTTATAATTTTAGACAACTAATGAGATAATCAACAGCTTCTGAATGACTCTCTCAAACCCGGGAATGACCAATGGCAAAAGACAAATTACTGACAGCTGCTAGCTGAGTCATGCCCCGGCCTGCATGCATCACCCATTTACCTATCACTTAGCTTTGCAATTTTGACAAAGAAAGAAATTGTGTACCAACTGTCAGTCACAATGGAGACTACGATTTTCAAGTTACCTTGCATGTTACAAAATTGCCGTCCAAAGGAAAAAATAAGTCACTAGATGACACCGAGCGATATTCCAAAGGGGCACTGTCGTGCCAAAAAGCATGCGCCTTACCGGTTCGCGGACATTAACGATAAATAAATCCAGCTAATTACACGGCTTTATGTCAGTAACTTTTCAAGAGCCTTGACATGCCTTCATCGCGAAGAGTTGGAAGATTTTGAAAAACTAAAATAGACTTTACCGACCCCTTTTGAAACTCACACCAGATTGATTAGAAAGCAGACAAGAAAAGGCGTTTCATTTTTACACTATTTAATCAACTTACAACGAGATCAATTCTCCTAGAAATTGTATTGACTACAGAACGAATACAAAAGAAGACAAAAAAAAATGATTTTTACATTAAGAATTTGTTTCCACTTAGTTTAAGGAATGCTTTTTCCATGTAATGAAAATTATGTTTCTATATTTACCAGCTATACACTTGAACACTTAATAAACTTATCTAATAAGCTGTCTCCTCTTCTCTTCTGAAATATATTGAAGGTTTTTTGCAAAGTAAACATGAGGAAAACCAGAAAATCTATAGAATGTTGATTACATTTCATGTGGTAATATCTTTCAGATATCGGTCAAAGCTGTGGCTAGAGACTGCTAAGGTGCTTGGAAAAACACACAGCTTAAGAAGGGTCCTAAGTGCCAAGAGTAGATCAAAGATTACCGCTAAAGAGCCAGCAACAAAAAGAGCAACTAATGAAAGTACTAAAACGAGAAATGGATCAAGCTCTGGAATGCATTTTCCAAAATGTAAGTATGTAAGAAAACACTCGAGAGTTTCCGCGGAAGGGCTCTTCTCGGTTGCATGGAATGCATTCTCATTTTTTCCCCCTTGCATAAAGGATTTTCTGGCATTCAACGGGTTTATTGAACGGTTTGGTACTTAAAGGGTTTCCCTTGCATCGAAAGGTTCGCGTTGCATTTCATGGGTTTCCTTTGAAATAGGGTTTCTGGTGCATTCTCACTGTTTACCTTGCATTGAAAGGGCTTCCGTTTCCTGTACGAATTGACAAGCTTTGCATTCGAAAAGTTTCCGTTGCATTGAAATAGTTTTTACTGCATTGAAAGGGTTTCCGTCCCATTAAAAGGGTTTCTTTTGCATTTGACGGGTTTTCTCGCGCACCTCACTTTCAAGGGCTTTCTTTCCTCTAAACCCCACGTCTCTGCCAATGGTTTATTCAAAACCTTTTCGTGCTCATAAAATAATTAGCAAAAAGCTCTTAACTCGTCTGCACGCAAGGTACGGATCGAAGGTAAAATCATTCAACTGTACAAATCGACCCTGATGACGTAGGAACCAATTAGTTGTAACCTTACTACGACAATTTCGACAATTGGAGATATTTTAGGATATTTAATTACTGCTCGCGTTATGTGGTTCTTGTAATGATAGCGGTGTATCCAACGTGACACGCGAAAGTTTAATTCAGATGCAAATGTCATTTTTAACATAAGAATGACAGGCCGAGTCATGAGTGCTCAGTGTAATACACAACCCTGAAAAGATGCAGCTCTTAGACAGTGTTCAAAAGCGAGGCGTCGAGGTAAGACATTTTGTTATAAACACACCTCCAGCTGTAAATTTTCTCGAGAGTGCTCGAGTAAGGACTCGACAAACTCTCTCTAGATATTTTGGTCAAAAAAGGATGAAATTCAAAACAATCACTGCAAGAAGCTGCCAATTAGGTTGCTTTGCGTTTTAAGTGCTCATTCGACTCACCTGTTACTGCCAAAAAAAAAAAAGGCCTACGCCTTTTACAGCGTAATAAAGCAAAGCATGGACAGAAAATGTGCAGTTTTGTTCCTTTGCAACCAATTCAAATCTTAGGACTTTACCACTAAGCTCAAAACGAACAACCATGGCGGTTGAAGTGCTCTTAAAATTTCAAATAGTGCTGCTCCTTGGCTAAGGGTCAAACTGACAATGTTCTCTACAAAGAGCTGGCTGCAATTTCGATCAATCAGGGAAAAGAAGATTTCAATGACCGTGTGTGGACAACTTCAAAGCTCTTATCATTGGCAAATTCGTCCTGTATTTCAGATTAAAACCAATACTTTTCACCCGAAATACTCTCACAAGTTACGGTTGCGCAATAGATTACAAAGCGCAGACGAGTTGCATAAAGCAGAATATAACTTTTGGGAGTAATTGTAACTGAAAGGAATGAAATTCGCCTGTTTTAATACCAATGTTTTCCAAGCTAAATTGACGGAGTTTCCAAGACTTGGCAGGCAGTCATAAAAGCAGAGAAAATAATTACTCTGTCTGCTTCTGTATCTCGCCGACTATATAGAGGAACTGAAACGGCGGAAATTAAAAAGCCGGTCGCCCCGGCAAAAGCCGGATTAACAACTCCGAGGGCCAATATCGACAACACTCAGCAATTAAAGGCCACAAACTTTCCAATTTCTACCTTTAACCCGCCTAGTTTAGCAAATGAATACCAGAGAGACGATACGACAATAGTTGGACCCTTCATTTTTTTTAATGCCTGGAAAGATTAACTTCATTTCTTCCCTCAAAAGAGACCGTTTGGTGCGTCAAAACCTTCATGAATTGAAATTGCGGTAACACACACGAGTGAACTAAAGTTGTTATTTCCTCGGGGAAATTTTGCCGTCTGAAAAGCCGGCGGCAAAGGTCAAAATTCGCTTTTTGCCGAGCAATATATAAGGTCTTTCAAAATCAGCGATAAAAATAAATTAGTCATTTGGATAAGAGAGCGAGATAGGCAAACTTCGAACGAAAACACAAACCGGGTCGTAAACTTTTTGCAAAGAGGGGCTTTAAAAAAAAAACATTATAGCGGTTTTGCATGACTTTTTAATTGGTGACCAATACTGAGGTGTTTAAAAAATCTGATCCTCAGGGAACTTATTTTGAATTCCACTCGATCGTGGAAAGTTCCCAAATCTTAGGCAGTTTTCATCTTTTCCGAAGCCTTGAAGTCGGCGCAAAGGGAAAAACTCCAAACACCAACCAAGAGGGTTGTCCGGCGAAATTTTTCCCTATATAACGTGACATTGCAAAAATTTCAGCGGCTTTTGTGAAATTATTCAATGATGCTGACGTAATAAGATCACTTAAGTTATATTCACACCTCTTTTACGGACTGCTCGAATCACGAAACGGCTTTGAAGACTGCAGACAAAATCCGGCGGAGTACATGCATGAATTGCTAATGGTAAGTCAGTATTTTGTTATGCAATAGTACACAATCCGGCGGGTCACCATAACTGACGCAAGATTCAGTTCACGTGATTTTTTAAATGCAACTAAAACATCTTTTTCAAAGACTCTAGCTTCTACCGATATTATGCAAATCTCGTCTTGAGGCCACTTTTTTTTGGCATGACACGCCACTTAAACGAACTGACAAAAGCCATTAAAGATAGGATCCATAAGCATAACCAAAGGTGAAAGTTAATGGACTGTGAACGGCCAAAGAACCGGCTCTTCAGAAAACCACTGGGTACCATTGTAGCGAAGCAAAGAGCTCTCCAAGTCATTTTGCCGATAAGTGTATTGTGGTTTCAACTTTGGAGTCGATAGATAAATTAAAGTAATAAGAAGAAAAACTGATTGAGAACAAAACAGAGGATACTGAGGAGCTCTATTGTGAAACTTTTGTACTAGGAAAACTCTCCAACTAGCTGGCCAAAACTTGAAAATGCCTTTATTGTAATCGCCGCAGTTGTTCCTCTCACGCTGATACGAAAAATTCATACGCGGAAACAATTCTACATTTTTCGATTGAAAAGAATAGTCATGAGAAAAAAACCCTCCACTGGTTTCAGTTGAAACATTAGCAACACAACTTAGAATTTCAACTTATCTTAAAAGTTAACGCCTCACAATATTCTCAGTGCCTATAAGAAAGGTTTAGCGAGAGAGCTAAAAAATCACGATCACTTACACGTTACTCATTTTAGGACTAAATCAAGCCAAATTTGACTGAATAAATTCTTTTGAGAAGCCATGGAACTTTCTTACAGATAACGAGGACACTGCTTTGAGGTTTCGAGGCCAAATGAACAGGAAAATCATTTTAACAAGATGTATTTTAAGACATTTTGTTACGTCGTAGGGGCTTTGTACCCTGTACTCTGTGACGCTATTGCGTCCAATTTGCACTGTTACCAGAGGAAGCAGAAAAAAAAGACGTTTTACAAAGAAAAGTCGTAGTGTATTTTATTTCGTTGTACGTAAGTTCCGCACGGCGGATAGGTCATCAAAAATTCAGCATACTCGGCGCGGTTCGAACCAATGATCGCTTCGAATGAATGATCACGGCCGTATTAATTTCTTCCCGGCTAAAAGTTCTGTCTTCCATTTCTAAACCAATCTGGACTGATCAAACGGAGAACGGAATCTACCATCGAGCGCTTATTGTTGGGTTTATGCTGGGAAACACAGCACGTTAGAAGCAAAGTCCCCATCGGGAACACATAACAGCTTTATAAGACTGGATTTATTGCGACTTGCGAACAAATTATCCCAGGGTTTGGCTGAAAGAGGTACTGTACAATGTACGTTTGTAATGGGTTGCTAACGCGCTTCCAATTACGTTCGTTCGTTTTACGTCTGCCATTGGCGATGGAGATTGCTTTTAAACGCGGGAAACCGGCGAAAAACAAAAACAAACCATAAATGTTCGCGATTTTAAGCAGGACAAATCTCAATCTAAAGCTCTACCATTTTGAGACTCGGCTCACTCCAGTCAAGGTGCTATTGAAACAAATAGAGATCTAAACTTGAGAGAGCTTTAAAACACAAGTGTTATTAAAAGGACTAAAACGTGTTTTGTTTTATTTTTGTTTTGGATAACATTTAAAATGGGCGAGACATAATCCTTTCGCCCTTCGCTAAAGACCTCCAGTTTAGCTTGGGCCTGACTTTGAAATTCCAGAATTCGACCAATCAACAAACGCTTTAGCTAGCGGGTTCTTACGTTCATGTAATGCGGTTAATTTTGGTCCACAAGGCAGTTCTTTAAACGTTTGCGTCGGTGGATCGAACAAGAATAGAAATTCTGATCATTTAAAAACAGACAACACGTAACGCGTTCATGTGTTTTCAGTTTTTAAGTTTCCCTCTTTCGCAAGAAGCCCGTCTCTACCTCGCTACGATTTGAGATTTTCTGATGGAGAACAGAAACCAAAATTGTGAAATCGGCGTGCTCCGGAAACGTTTCACGACAGAACTGATACTTGCTGCTAGTTCAGCCAGCTTCCGTCGTTGGCATGAGATGAAAACCACACGCTAAACAAACACTGGCATGGAAGATACTAAAGGTCACACAAAAAAAGTCTCCACCAAGCGATACGTGCGCGTTTTCAATCGCAGCAGCAAATTGTGTACAAAAACAGACAGGGAATGTACGGAAACTAAGGTGAGACTTCTATCAAATTAGTCTGCGTTTCTAAAGTGGCTAGTCAATTACCTACATGGTCCAAGACTGATTTTATCGCACGGAAATACGTCTTGCGAAAGGTTCTTAAGGATATCATTACCATTTACAAAAAGTAAAGTACTGTATGTATATCGCTCCGCTCCGCTCCGGCAGCGACAAAGTACAGATCGAAAGTTCAATGCGTATCGTTTAAGATTTGTTTAAAGCAAACTGCTATGATCGCGGAAGGTTGAGGTATCCTCCGAAGAAAGTTGACTTTTTTGTATCGTGCAATTTGTGAAGCGCCTAGGGTGTTTAAGAAAATCATTTGTTCCTCGGAAAAAAAAACGAAGGCTTTTCAAAGCATGTCTCAAAGATGAATGACTGTTTGTTGTCTACGTTGAATTTCTCCGTGATATTTGCGTCTTCAGCGAATAACAAAGTCTGATGTCCGACATAACTTCTTTCTTCGGCAAGCGAAAAGACCTGTCTACACAGAACTAATTCACAACGAAGCGAGGCTCTGAAAAAATGTTTCAAGAGCAAAGCGCGATTTTTCGGTTGACACACATCTGCGTTCAAATGTTTGTTAATGTAAGAAGTTTCAGTGGCAGTGTAAATTCGCTATAATTGAGCTCCGGTGCTGGATGAAATCTGCGTTTTCCTTGCGCGAGACTAATTTTCCGCCCGGCGGATATAAAAAATTCATTGGAAAAAAAATAAGTATTAGAACGAGCGGATCTTTAGGATTGGCGGCTTGCTTTTGTCTTGAAAATCACTTTTCTATCTCAAACGCCAGGAGGAGAGGACTGTGTTCCGTTCAAGATGGCCACGGGGATGTTGCATAATAAACTCGTCTTCCGGTCAATAAGAGACTTATCAGCCGGTCGCTTTGATAAATTTTGATATAGTGGACGAGAGTTTACAGAGGGTTTCACTGAATTTATCAAACGAGTAAAGAAGTAAACATTTTTTAAAGTGGTGTTTTAGCGGCCTAATGAAGTGTAAATACATCGAGTAATGTTACCTTCGTCGTTTGCCGTCTGCTCAGGGTTATAAATTACGAACTCATACGGTTTATGACGTAAAGCCGTGTAAAATATAAAACTAATCAAGTACAAAATTTGCGCGTTTACATCAAACAAATACCGGAAATCGTACGTAACGCAGCCTTTGTCAGCAGCCGTCAACCG
This sequence comes from Astreopora myriophthalma, assembly GCA_014634185.1. Classification (NCBI taxonomy): domain Eukaryota; kingdom Metazoa; phylum Cnidaria; class Anthozoa; order Scleractinia; family Acroporidae; genus Astreopora; species Astreopora myriophthalma. The sequence goes on along the minus strand of BLFK01000783.1, from coordinate 2,073,649 downwards.
CATGTCAAGGTTAATGAAAATTCTCAAATGCACACCTGAGAAGTGAAATGTCAGCCCAATGGCCAATAGAGTGCGCACAATTGCGAGCCTACGGGCAATGTGACCTACGGACCGTGGTAAGGCCTGCGGAAAAATCGACGCCGGGAGATGAAAGGAGAACCCAACCGGGTTAAAAGACTTGGAAAAATCAATTCCCCGCCTTTTTAAGTCTTTCACCGCGAGGTGATTGGCGAGGCGACGAAATTTAATAAGTCTTAATTAGTTTCCATAGCGACGCTGATGAAAAGCTGTCAATCAAACCAGGCTTCCTGCAGAACACCGCGCGCTGGGCTGATCATAAAACTGTGCTTGTGGACAGGCTGCGCCAGTTTAGCATTTCTATTGTTGTTCCACTCGTGTGTAAAGATAAGAGAAAGCCTCCTTTCCCTTAAGTAATTTACATGCTTTTGCATGGTATTAGCAGTTCGCGCTTGAAGTTGGCGCGTGGCGTTGAAGGCAAAAGAGCGTGAATCCACCCCTGAGGTAACCAAAATATCCATTAACTTCAATGATTCTGCGAAATTTAGGTCTTATTTGTTTTTCAGAGCACGAGAAAGCGGTACAAATCAATTGAGGAAAGTGCAGGCATTCTCTTGATTCTGCTCACTTTGTTTGACGTTGTTTACTCTGTTATTTGAATGTCATAGGGGAATGCAGAGCAAGAGGACAATACTGAGATTGACTTGAAGGACTATACAGCTACTGTCAGATATCTGGAGCAGCTTCAAGAAACAAGTATCAAGGATTTCACCGCGGAACTGCAGAAAAGCAGCATTTCGGAACCCGAGTCTACCGCGCCTTTCAACATGTATGGGCCTGGACGAGGCCTCTACAGACCAACGCCAGTGGGGTTGAAAGTTTCAAACCTTGATTCGCGCGAGAGAAGCTTAGCATCACGGATGCGAGGATATAGTAGTTTTAATTCACTTAATCAACTAGAAATTGACGCCGGTGCTGGAGACGACGAAAGAATGATTTCACCGTCGGAGAGATGTCCTCAGTTGTTCGATTACCAATACACAGATCACAATGTACACGGTGGAATGTCCACAGCGGATGGTGTTAACTTTATGAACGGGAGTAACACGCAAAATGGATTTGCGGCCGAAAATTCCCCTGGATCGCTCTCTCAAGCTCTTAGCAGCAATTGTTTATCACCGACACTTCAAAGTTGTCCACAGTCGCTTGACGTGAATCCTTTAGCTGGCTTAACGGAACTGGCCGAGAAAGCCAACTTCGTGTCTGAACTCTCGCAGAATGGCGTCGCTGTGTCTCGCTTTAGCTCTCAGCCGAGCCGCGGTCGATTAAATGGCCAGGCCGTTCAGTACGGCTTCCCAGAAGCACCAAGAAGCCGCAGTTGGTCAGCTCCTAATCCTGAATTCTTCGGTGGAAGGCAGCAGGGCTTTCAACGCGATAACTTCTCGCCAACTTCACTCTCGACGAGCAGCTCATCGTTTTCAGACACGGAGCTTGGAAGCCCTTGCGCCCAGACGAGAGTGCGGAATTTTTTTCCGCCGAATGAGAGAGAACTTAGCCCAGCTCCGACTGAGACAAATCCATTTGAACAATCGAGGGCAGCCTTCCAGAACTACAGCTCAAGATCGTTTGCGAATTACCGGCTTTGGAGCAACCAAGCTGAATCAGCCTCGCCGAACGTCACGTTAGTGCCAGACCCGAGAAGCAAACTCTCACAGCTCTTCAAGTCCGGCAGTCGCACGAAATCGGAGGAAATTCTCAAGGAACACTTACAAAATTTTAGCAAGTTTTTACCTTCGCAAGGAGAGAAAGAACAGGAAAAAACGCTGCAGAATGATATCGAGGAAAGCTGGAATAGTGAAGAAGCAATCAAGGAAACCAAGCCGACACCAGTTCTATCGAACGCGAAGGAATCTAGTGCCAGCGAAGAGAGCACAGTTTTCCAATGTAAGTGGCTCGGATGTGATGGCGTTTATTCGGAAAGAGATGACTTGGTTCGGCACATAGAAAAAGTCCACATCGATCAGAGGAAAGCAGATGACCTGTATATTTGCTACTGGAAAGACTGCAGCAGACAAAGAAGAGCATTTAATGCGAGGTAAATGTAATAATATACTTTTATTTGACATTGCGCTGAATGGTATTTGATCCACGTTCGCGTGCGGTTTTCCTCATGCATGGCTACGATCGCTTCAAACTCGTGGTGTAATTCTTCTCTTTTCATCTGTAGGTATAAGCTTGTTATTCACATGAGAGTACATTCTGGGGAGAAGCCAAATCGTTGTACGGTACGTACGAGCAAGCAAATACTATAAATGTTTGTTTTGTGCTTTGTGCTACGTTTCCATCATTTAGATCGCGTCAATTATTTTACCCTCAATTTATTGGATCAACAACACTGTACTCTGACCAAGTCTAGTGTTTTATAGAGGCTTTAAACCTTATCACATCTTAGCACATCATCAGAAAAAAGATCGAGGGCCCCGGTTTCTGCCAAAACATAAAAGAAGGTAGTATGTTTCAGTAGGCGGCATTCAAGTAGCGGTTAGCGGTCCTCTTCTGATGTCACGGGTTTTATTCCGATGCCACTTTTGGAATAATTTAATCACGTTTTTATGCGTCAGTAGGGACACGAGGTGACTTTGTTGTTAGAACGAGCGAAGTAATGCTTAAGTTCGCGGAAAAAATACGTTTCGAAGCGAAAGAGTCGAGCAGGAAATGAGTAGACAAATTTTGCAAGATTGCGCAGTCAGAAAACCGCATCTTGACTTGGAACGCAGCGCTCACGGTTTCTACGAGTAACGTTCTCCATTGGTAGGAATTTGCACCCATCTCACGCTAGGGATCCTACAGCATTTGCATAAGACACAATAAAGGCTTTGTTTGCCTTTCGTTTCAGCCTCTAGGGCTTGAACATCAATGGCATATTTGTTATACTTGCGGTTCTTCTCAGTGGAAAAGAAAAACAAAATCCAGTCCCCAGACCTAACATCACGGAACGGTTTTAAGCTTGTCTAAAGAGCTTTAGATGTTTGTTTGCGGTCAAGCTTTCGGACATAGAATTAACAGATTCTATAGTCAAGGTCGATGATCTAAGTATCGCGTGGATGTTGCCTGAAAAAAAAAAAAAAAAAGACTTTCTGTACAGCTTTGTATAGGTGCAATGTGGTTATTTCGGCGGGGAGTCAATATGGAATTGTTACACAACAATAACACACCCAGGTTCAGTTAAAAGCATTAAAATTCAGCACGAGAAAAGAAGTTAATAGGAGTAATGAAAAGAGAAACAGGTTTTACACCTTGAAAAGCTCCGATTTCTTGTCTTTTGTCGATTTCGCATGCACGAGTTCTAAAGAGAAATCCGTACACCGAGGATAAATTTCAAGGCGGATAGGGAAGCATAAGTTGTAAACCCTCACTTTGAACGCAGAAATTGTTTCTTCTCTAGAACGAGGGAACAACTTTAATATATTTAAGTTCAATTGGGATGAAAACAGCGTTGACAATCGTTGCTGGGTGATCGTTTTCGCGCGTTACATTAAGGGTGTTGTTTGACCTTGGAAATCAACATGTTTCCCGCTGGTCACGGAATATACGTACCCCGATCTATTCTTTTACACCTTACTTAGCCACCTGCCAGTGGAATTTGACAGCATTTAGTAACAAACTGCCTTTGTGCAGTGCATTTTATTTCACGAAAATTCGCGAGGAAATAAAGTGGAAAATAATTGTACAAATTTCGATTTGTTCGCGGTACAAAAAACGTGTTTGCAAATGGGTTCTGTTTAGTTCATTTTTTTAATTTTTCATTCTTCACTTGGCTAGTTTACTAATTTCAACGTATAACGGTATAGCTTTTAAGCAAAGAAGACCAGTGATTGATAAGTTTCTTTCGGTTATTTAAAAGTTGCATCTGCGATCCTTAATCAAATAAATTCTTTGACTACATATCACCATGACTCGCCAGTAGACTGTATATGAACAAGAAGCACCTGGCCTTTTAAAATTCATGTTTATGTGAACCTTTGGGTATATTGTAACGCAATTTATGGCATACGGCGAAAACCACACGTTGTGAAATATTTCCTTGAAGTTATGAGAGCTTTTAGCTTGCTCCATGCGTTCAGATCGTGAGGATCTGGCAAAGATTTCACGGTACAACAATATTCAAGATGCATGCCACTTAAACTGTTTTCTATTCAGAATTATTGTGGCTAAGAAGCAATATTTAAATTTCACCGGCTTACTTGCTTTTATTAATTTCAGATGCATTAGAAAACAGTTCAAAGCAAATAGAACACAAAACTTTTCATTTATGTGTCTAAATACAAATTAATTTTTGTGGACGTCATATTAAGAGTATTTACAGAAAAAAAGATCGGTTTGTTTAATTTTAAATTGAAGCACCTTTAACCAAACAAAACTCTCATCAATATTTTTTTATTGTTCTCAAAGGCCATTTCATGCAAACGAACAGTGTTAAATTTGATTGCAGCAATTACCTGCCAATTTTTTTCCCTTTCCAATTAATTGTAGATGGTGTCTCGCCCACTGACAAACAGACAAAACACATGCTGCCATGTAAAAACGTAGTAATTTACAATGGCAGCCAACTTTTTACATACAAAGGTGGCCATGTTTTATTTGTGGACCAGCAATTTTTTGGTGTTTGTTGTTGTCCAAAAAACATCATAAAGGTAAAAAAAAGTACTGAAAGAGTTTTCCTTTTTCCTTGTTAATTCACACCTGCAGAATTTTTGAATAAATCAACCAAGTAAACTGCAAATTCTGTACGTACTGTCCAAAAAAAATAATAAATTATTTTGTTTTGTTTTAATCATTCTGGAAATAATTAATGTGTATGTAACTGCTGCAGAAGTGAAATTAAAAACTGTTGAAAATTCGGTGAATTTTATATTTTTGATACAATCAGAGAGAGGAGAAATTTCTAGCTAGTCTCTTGTAGTTCACCTAAATTTCAAGGTTTTTCCCTATTGTTTTCGCACGTTCAGGTTGTTCAAACGGAGTATTTCTATTCTTATGTGTTTAACATGTAAATGTTACCAACAGCTGCAACAATCTGGTCACAATTTAATATTACATTTTAAAATTTGATTCCTGAGCTTATCTTACAATGCCAACAACTGATGAAGTAAAGAGTAATTTTGAATCATATCTTTACTTTGCTAAAATACTGACACCAAGTGCTTTGCTAATACACATACAGCTGTTGTGTTGTGAATAGTCACACTTTCACTTAAAGTTAAGTCCTGCAGTGGAATCTTGCTTTAACAAAGAGCCAAGGAACTGGAGAATTAAGTTAGTTATATTGGTGTTTCATTTTATTAAGGTTTTTTTCTCAACATTTTACTGTAAGAGGGCTCAAGAATATCATTCATCATGCTGAAGACTTTGTTGTATAGAGGTTCATTAAATCAAGGTTCCAATGTATGCAGTTAAGGTGCTGTTACACTGTGCAATGTTTTGTGCAACTTGTCTCGCAACATTTCCTGCAGTACTGTGCCATTGCTAGGCAAGTTGCACGAGACATTGCCTAATGCATGTAGCATACGTTGCAAGGGGTGAAATCATTGCGAGACAAGGTGCACAAAAAGTTGAAATCAATTCTACTTTCTGCAACGGTTTCTACAGCTCGTCTGGCAGTGATTTTGGCTCTTGCAAGGTAAGTTACACCGTGAAAATTTTTCAGTACTGTTTCGTGTAACTTGTATTTGCAATGGTGTTGCACATGAAACAAACTGCACGAAACATTGCAGTGTATCAGTGCTGCTACGTAACAGAAAACTTTGCCTCGTAAAGTACTGTTCAGTAACTTTCAATTGATGAGTGGTAACTTTCACTGAAGGAGGTCCAGCACAGACTCAAAAGTTAGAATGACCTTGCATGGCAAAGTCGACAGTACCACTAGAATGTACTGCTTGGTAGCTGTAATCTGGATGTGTTCAACACTCAAGCAATCCATCCACTGATGCAAAGCCACAACAGAACCACCTTGCATTGTGCAATGTGACAAATCAGGAAAGTGCTGCTCAGTAGTTTTCGACTGAATCATTGCAACTTGTAGAACCGCCTTGTATGTACAGAATAATGAAGCGCAGGAAAACAAAGCTCAGTAGCTCTCATTAGAATCGTCACACTTCAATATTTAACCAGGGGCTTCAGTAACTTTTCAAATAGCCGTCCATGGTAGGCCATTGTAGGCGGCAGTTTGACAAGTTTACCATAGGACTTTTAGTGAAAATCGAGACAAACTAGCCGGCAGTGAGAGGCAAAGTAGGGGGTGGTATACCGCTGTTAACCGGCTTCTATTGAAACCACTGATTTAACCCAAATACTCCAAAGTTAGAACCACCTTGCACAGCATAGCAAAGAGCACAACGGGAAAGTACGGCTTGGTGGCTTTCATTTTACTCTCCATTGCAGACACACACTTAAGTCAGAAAGACCTCTTCGTGCATAATAAACAGTTTAATGCAAATCAGAAAACTATTGCCAAATAGCTTTAACATAAGCTGATGCGTAAGTAGTTTATCAAAGAATAAGCCACACCACAGACTCAAACTTTAGAAACAGCACCACACGGAAAGTTCTACTCAGTGGCTTTGATTTGAATGGTCACTCTTTAGGATTTCACCCTCACGAACCACCTTGTACAGTGTATTAACAGCACCCCATGGATGCATTGCCAAGAAACTTTCATATGAATGCATGGCCACAGTTAAGGTCTTCATCCACCACAGACTGAGCACTTGAAGACTTCATTTCCGCCTTTGATAGTCAATGGCTAGTATTATGTTCAAGCTGGAATTCATGTTGAAATTGAATTTCAATAAACATGCTTTAAATGTTTAGTCTAAGGCCACTAATTTACCGCAGTTCAAGTAATCCAGTGTTGGTTTTCTCAAGATGTTTTAACTACAAGAAAGGCAGACAGAAATTGTTTAAACAGTGATTTTGGAGCCCCAAACCCTCTTTATTCCTGTCCAAGTAGGACAGTATTGATTTTGTTCATATTAATTGACACCAAGAGTTATTTTTGTTTTTAACTGCTTATGTTTCTCTGGGTAACTAAGGCATGTTTAAATTTTAATCTGCTGGCATTTGAATGAGAACTTCAACATTATGGATACCACAAGATAATAAGCTCCCTTTGTCTATTTTCAACTTGTGTACAATCTGCTGTTTTTGTGATATTGGCATAGAACCAATGTTTGAGTTGCCTTTTAGTAACTCAAGTACCTATGCCTTAGTACTTAAAGTAGTGAATTTGCTAACAACAATGGGGGAAAAAGCATGTTTATGTTATCTAAAGTCCTCTAAAATGAAAGGAACAAAAGCACAACAAAATAAGGGAGCACAAGAAATGGTGCTTACACTATTCTAGGCTTCAGACTGGATTGAAGGATTTAGATGATTATAAGGATTCTGGCATTGAAACTATGTGTCTGCAGTCTAAAGGGTATGTTTTTCCCCACTCTGTTGTCCTTTTATTTTGACAATGTTTTTGTATATGTCAGTATAAACAGACAAAGCTGTATTATTTTTCACTGTGGTTTCACAAAGCTCTTGAAAAACATGTTTTCATTGGCTTAAGATTGAGTTATTTTGAAGAGGTTTTGTGTTGGTTTTCCATTTGTGTTTTGTTAGTGTTCCTGTTTACATGCCACGACCAACTATTTCACAGCAGCGGGAGTGCTTTTAGGAAGAAACAAGTCTTAAGATGGACAGCTCTCTTAAGAAAAAATAATGAATGATTTTTCTAAAATGGTCAGTTCTATGTAACAATGACATTTTGAATTCAAAAGTGCCCACCCACATCTATCGTTTTACAGTTTTTTATTGGATAAACATTTTTATCCAGGAGGCCCCAATCCAACTTGTTTACAAAACAATGAAAACAACCTTGAAGTGTCCATCAGTGTGGGGATTTGTCTAAACTGGGTGTCTGCAGTTTTTATAACCTTGATGTGCACTACACAATGATAAAAATAATTAATGTGCTAATGTGTGGACATAAGATATACACTGCCTGGAGGCCAACAGGTCTCCCTGGATGACCTCATTGAATACATCTTTATAGACACTGACTTCTGAATGGTAGCCAGCTGAATCCCTTTGTCTATTCTATTTACATAACCAAACAATCACTGCCCATGTCTTCACAGCCAATAACATCACGGGTTTCCTAACGGCTACTCCATCTATTGACCAATCAAATCGCTCACCAGGTCAGGGTTTTTGAATTTTCAACTGACTAAAATCGATCACTTGACTCTAAAGATGGCTTCTGCACAGGTTGTCAAAATGTCAGTCACCAACAACAGTGCTTCTCAGGACTCCAGTTACCCAGGCCCCAGTTGTTCGAAGGGTGGATAGTCCTATCCAATGGATGAATCACTATCTGCTGGATAACTCAATTGGTTTTGCTAGTGCTTATCCAGTGGATAGTGTTATCCACCCTTCGAACAACTGGGGCCTGATGATCATTTTCAATCAAGGTGTGATTTAATATTCATTTTGAATGTATTTTAATCAGTTTCTGGCCTCATGTTAGAGCGAAAGTTATTGTTGCTTTTGCACATGCTAGTAAGGCAAGTAAGGCTGATTATCATTCAATGAGTTTTTCCTTCCTTTTCATTGGCCGAGAGCTCACCACGTGACCTGCAAATAACTGCCTACAAATAAGTGTTTTGCTGCAAATAAGTGTTTTGCTTAAAATAAAAATTGCACAGCTCACTCTAGTTAAGCAACTCTTTCAACTTAAGTTGGTATAAACAGAGACCCCTTCTATTGGTTAATTTGCATGCTAATACAGTGACATAAGCAAAAACCACCCAAAAGCATTTGTTTTAGTCTTGGAGAGACTATTAGAAAGGCTCCTTCGAACGGCAAGCACAAGTTTGACAGACTAAAGTTGGTATGCATAGACTTTGCAACGACAGACAGAACAGTACATTTTGACAAACTGATGTTGACAAACACAACTTGCCTATAATTACAGCAACTTACTCTGACAGTTTTTATGTGAACGACAGCTGAGTGACTTATTTACTGAAACCAGCCAAATTATGCTCTCTTTGCATAATCTTATGCCTATGCTTTTAATGTCTGATGTGTGTGAAAGCAGAAGTCTGTTTCCTGTGCAAAGGTGTCTTGTCACTAAAATCAATTTGTAAGTAAACAAACTGCGAAGATCTTAACTGTTTTGTCATTTTGATTGTTTAGTTTCCAGGATGCAATAAGGCATTTTCTAGGCTTGAGAACCTGAAAATTCACATGAGATCACACACTGGAGAAAAGCCATATCTTTGCCAGCACATTGGTTGTCCAAAAGCTTTCAGCAATTCCTCGGATAGAGCAAAGCATCAGAGGACGCACCAGGATACTGTAAGTCTTGATTGAAATAAAAAATTCTCATCAACCTATCTTTCAGATTTTGTAATTGTAACTTGGAGAGAACAAATAATTTGAAAAATTGGAGAGAGTTTAAAACTGCCTGCACAGTGTGAGTGGAGTGGAAAGTGTAAGTACACGCAAGGAATGAACAATGAATTATTTCTAGAAAATAACATTATCATACTGGCCAGGATAAAAATCGAATTATTTCATGTTACGACCCTTTGGTTGGTATTTTCCCTGAGCAGTAGTATATCCTTCTAAAAAATCACATGGGCACACCTGTATGAAAAGTTCTTCTTGTAACGACCCTTTGATTGTTAGTTTGGATGCTCTATCGCTGAGCTGTAGGAGATTATTAAAATTAATGTAGTTTAATTTATTTATTTTCATAAATTAAATTTTAACACCAGATCACTCTGACATGTACAGTATGAGAATTATCATCTGATGCAAGCGTTGCATGAGCATGGCACGTGTGGCATCCGTGCGCACACTCACCCAAAAACCCTTTCAAGCCTCCTTAAAATAAATCGCCATAAACTAAAACAGTTCCTTAGGGAAAATTGATTTCAGCCAATGACTTGGCTCAGGGGTATCAATCACTTTTGAAATAGCTGTCCATGGTAGCCCATTTTTAGGTGGCAGCTTGACAAGTTTGTGGCAGGATTTTTAGCGAAAATCAAGACAAACTAGCTGGCAGAGAGAGGCAAAGTAGCCAGTGGTATACCGCCAGTAACCGGCTTCTATTGAAACCCCAGTTGCTCTAAAGGCAGGGAAATGCAGGACTGAACTCAAATACTATGTTTTCCTTTGTAGAAACCATATGCTTGCCAAGTTCCTGGCTGTCCTAAACGATACACCGATCCAAGCTCCCTAAGAAAGCACTTTAAACAGCATGCAAATGGAAAGATGCCTCAACAGAACTCAAGTGGAAAGGTATTTCACCATCACTCTGTACTTAGTATCCAAGTATCGGTGGCCGGTTCAACCATGGTGCTGCAATGCAATCCTCATAAGCTTTGGATCATGCACACCCCAAACAAATTTCAAACAAGAATATTTTTACACAGTGTACCTTTCTGTAAAATAGCACTCCTTGCTGTTTTTTACACCATGTTGTTTTGTCTGCCAATAACAAGTTTAAACAATCCCGAAGATAATCATTTTGGACTTTCTGCAGCATGTGTAGTAATATTATGTGAACTTTGCTCTCTTCAGCCCAAACAAAAAACTAGAGGAAGCAGGTCATCAAAGAGAGACCTACTGAGTGCAGGAGTGACACGCCCCCTGTCCGAGTTCACTTACATTGATGAATATCAAGCAAGAAAGCGACAGAAGACTTTGGATACTCTACGGCAGACAACAGAGAAAAAACTCGCCCTTGAAAATAGCTTCACTCCTTTTGATGCCCAGAGGGCTTGGTATGGTCCAGAAGCTTTCTATGGACAGTTCAGCCCTCCTCCACCATTGCAACCGGTTGCAAGAGCTAGTACACCAACACTTGAGGGGGAACAAGGTTCGTTCCGGTATACTCAAATGTTAAGCACAATGGAAATACCAACTTTTGAGGACACTTTGAAGCCACTTACCAGCAGCTATTCAACGTGACTTACATGAGGGTGGTTTGCTGTTCAAAGGAGAAATGAACTTTGTGATGTGTAAGGTTGAAAAACCCACTTCACAATGAGGGAATCAACCATGGCGACATCTGCGTATTCTTTCATGATATAAAATTACAATTCTTGTCACTGACGAAATATGACAAGCCAGGATAGTCCTGCAAAATTACTTGGAACTTCAGGGTAATTGTAGAAATCCACTGGTATATTGGACTTGACAGACCCGCTAATAATTATTCCAAGTGTTATTTTTGCTACAAAAATTAACTGTTTTAAAAATTAAGGTGTACATTGTAAAAAAAAAAGAAAAAAAAAAGAAAGAAAAACCATGCAAGTGCACATTTGATAAAAATGGTTAGATGACATGATTACTTGAAAGTGGTGTGTGTTCATTGGCAATGGAATCAGAAATTACCAAAACGAAATATCATTTTAGTAAAGCAATCTTTCAAAGTTCATTGTTTATACATACAGTAAAGGAAGTGAAACAAAAAAATGGTTTGAGTTGCATCTTAATTTTCTTCTGTCAAACATAGCAAGTTGCAAGAGGTGAACACAAATTTATTTTTGCAAAATTAGTAGTGCTTGAAAATATTTAATGCTGATTAAAAAGTAATGAATAACTGTCTGGCAAGATGAATTGTGATGAAAAGTTATATTTTAATTGAAGTGGCAAAAGAAACGTTGTTGTGGAAGTAATTCAGTAATATGCAGTGAGTTAGTTTTTAACAGTACCAAGGTGTGTTGCAGTTTGTTACTGTCACAATACAATGGAAACAAATAGAAGGGCTACGAGCCATATGACCACCCTAACTAAAATTCAGGGCAGTGGTTGTGCATTGAACTGATGGGTTGGCATCTGGTTGAAACAGCTGGGTTCACCTGGGGCTTGGAAGTCCTTGAATTTCAAAATAAAAACTCAAGGCCTTTTATGACATTCTTTTGCTTAAAAGTCTTACAGTGCAACAAACTCAACTGTGGCTAGCAAGCATTAATCAGAAATGGCATATTGAGTCAAGGCTAGAACAAAAGCAACCAACTTTAGTTGCTTACCAGCCAATAAAAAAAACTAGACAGGAAGAGGGGAAAACAGTTTGACAGCACCAAGTTTATTGCACTGTAAACATTATTTTGTTGCACATGGCACCCAACTCAGACTGTCAATAATACAAGAATACAGATGTTAGCGGTAAAAAATCTGTGACTCAAAATGCTGATAAGCAAGCAAAAGCGATTAAATTGATTTTTCCCTGTGTAGAGTGTTTGGAAAAATGGGAATTGTGTCCTCGAAAGTCTTTGTAAAGAACTTTAATTCTTGAGACAAAGACGGGTACAAACTCTTGGTTTAATTTATTGAAAGCAGAGGTAGAAAAAAGAATAATAATTTGGCATTTTCTTACACCTTTGCCTCACTTTTTTTTAATACAACTTGCAATGGTCCACTGCAAAAAGCCCAGCACCATTTACTGTATTTCTTGGAATTTGGCTGCAAGTCGACATAAAGATAAAAAACAAAAGGCCAATGTAGTCATGCATACAGATCTTTAATTCTGTTGCATGAAGAGAAGAATTTCCTCCCTCAATTTCCAAATTATAAAGCTGAGATCACTAACTTGATATAAAGCACTTCTGTAAAATATTCATTTACCTGGTCGTTCAATATCTGAAACTGATTTAGACATCTGGCCCCAGTTGTTCGAGGGGTGGATAGGGCTATCCAAGGGATAAATCAATTGGTTTTGCTAGAGCTTATCTGCTGGATAGCTTCATGCACCTTTTGAACAACCGAGGCCTGTAGTGTACCCTGAATGATACGGGAGGTTTGGCCCTTAGAATCATTCAGAATTATGCTGTTTTTCTTAAGAAGTGGTTATAGAATAACAATTTAGTGAAAAAGGTTTTCACAGTCATTATTGGTTTCATGTTAATGTTCCAATTTGTAGTTTCGGTGGCCACCTTGGGGTAATAAATGGAGTTGTGTATCAATTAGTTGATGCAATGCTGTAATTAGTAATTTGTTGTAGTTATAAATTAGCAGGGAAGAAGTTGGATACCGTTATCAACAATAATAATCACAGCCATACTTGCCTGGGAACATCATAACTGCAGTTATTGGTGATTGATTCATTACCATATAAGATAAACTAGTCTGTTGCATTAGCAAGGCATCACTCTGGACATTTATTTAAAATTCTCACAAGATAAAGCACTTGGTAGTTTTTTTCATAGCTGAAAAAAAGGTGATGGCTATCAAGTACTGCTATATAATTTCCCTCTTGAGAAATTTGTTACTTCCTCCTGTTTATAGTAATTTATAACTAATAAGAGTTATTAGGTGAATTTATTACCCCATAAAATTTATGTAAAAATAATAATTATTGATAATAATTATAAATTAGTGCTATGCTGCCAGGATGAGGTATTCATTTGTCCAATTTTACATTTTTAATTGAAATTGCAATGACACATTATTGATTTCATTACATTCACTATAAAATTATTTTGAAAAGCTCTCCTTTGGAGCATATAAAGAGTTGTCCACAATTTTCTTTCTTTTTTATGCAACAAGCGTTATGTCATTAAAATGTACGTATTTAATTACACAGAGTACAAACATGACACCATGAACAATGATTTTACCCATAACTTCACGTGCCATTGGCAAAATTAATGTGTTCTATCACTGCACATTCACCCCTCAAGGGTACCAAATTTTGCGATTTTATAGCTTATATTTTGCCAACATTTTGTAACATTTGCTTAATGCTATTGGTCCAGACTCAAGCATTTGCTATGAATAATTATTCTAGTTTTGGTATGTCAATAGGATGCATAAATGTATCTGTGAATAGAGTGGTTATCTTTTTAATAAAACAAACTTGAATGTTACTGTTGGTGAGATTGTGTTTTAGACCAGGAGGCAGGGATGGTACGGTGCTGAGAGAATTCACCCTCACCAACATGGCCCAGGTTCCATTGCTGGACAAAAGAAAGATAATAATAATTTCTACTGCCACACCAATAATTTCTTGACCAGCCACAACATGGGTTCGAATCAATTATTGAAAGTTGGATACCAATTGACTGAGAATTGGGCACAGAATGATGGGGTATAATTATGAAACATTAATGGTCAATCGTATTATATACATGGGTTGAGTTTGCTGTCGGTCCTTGTCCTTGCTCACAATGATTTCAATTTTCTCTCGGTAATGCATTTGTTACCCTATCATAGAAAAGCAAGACTGTCCTTGAAGCCTTGAGACATGCAGAGCAAATCTATGCACCAAATTTTGGTGTTAATTTTGTTACCAACACGGCTTCCAGAATACACTTTGCATTCAACCAAAAACCATTTACACACTTATCTTGTTTTGTAACCAGTTTGCACAATTATGCTACCTTTTGAAAAGTACTTTCATACATGTAGATATAGTTGGCATTGTCGGTTCTCAACCCATGGGATGGTGCACCATTAAACTGTATGTGCCTATTGTAAATGCAGTTAATTTTTTGGCCACCAGAATACACTTAGCATTCAAGCCAAAAAACCATTTACACACTTATCTTGTTGTGTAACCAGTTTGCAAAGTTATGCTACCTTTTGAGAATTGCATGTACTTTCATGCATGCAGATGTACATGCAGTTAACACTGTGGCTTCTCACCCCATGGGATGGCTTAATGCAATTATTTTTTTGGCATTTGCAAGTTTAGTTACAAGCAAATGCTGATCACCAGCTCACAGGGTAGGTTCAAGTGTCCGTGGTGCTTAGGGTGCATTTTTTGGGACTCTTGTCTATTCCTATTCCAGTTTAGTGTTAATCGAATAACAGGAATAAGGTTTCCCAAAAATGCGTATTCTGAAAATGGAATGGTTCTCACAGAGGTGACCTGAGAACTAATACTTGGAATAGTCTGGACACAACCAAGAGTGACATATGGCGGTTGCACACGATTTGGGCACCAAAATAACCCCCCAAAAATGCGTATTCTGTGTATTCCAAGTAAACCGTATTCTGTTTATTCTGTTCATTCTGCTATCAAGAGTTGAATGAACGGAATAGTATTCAGTCCCGTAAACCAACCATTCCGTTTATTCTTATTCTGGAATAGTCCCCCAAAAATGTACCCTTACGTGCAGCTAGTACGTTATGTGGCTCACTGACTTCAAGGTATCTCCCCTGAGGTCATCAGTTATAAGGGATGGCATGGCCCAGTGGGTAGGCTGCTGGATTTGAATGTGGCTGCCCCATGTTCAAATCCCGCTCTGACCAGCAACTGGATTTGTCTTCGGCGTCGTCCCGAATTCAACTCCACCACACTTTGTAAATATCCAACTGTTTGTTGTTGTTGTTGTTTTTTAATTTGGAACTTGTAATTATGCTAATGATTTAAGTTGACACAATCTGTGCAAGTAATTATGTAAGTCTCCTTTTGTAAATTTAGTAATTACTTATTATTTGCATTGTAATCTTTTAGTGTGACTGTTCCGCCCAGATTAGCAAATGCTATTTGCGGACCAGTCCTTTTGTGTTGTATATTGTCAATTATTCTTTAAATAAAGTTGAAGTTGAAGTTTAATTTAAACATATTCTACATTGTTTTCTTAACTAGGGGGATTACAATAATACAAATTTTAATATGGCTGTATTTAGTTGGATTCCTTATTTTTTGTTCTGTTTGTTTGAATTGTTACTCTCTATACAGGGCCCCACAAGCTTGAAGAACGCTGCAATCTGATTGGCTCGCTACTCGCTAACTACTGAGTGACGGATAGTGAGTAGCAAAAGAGCCAGAGTTTTGAACAAAAACAAAACAAGAACGGCTTCTTTAAATCTTAAAATCTAACCATTTCTACTAAAACAATTAGACTACTTGCTCTCATTCTCTACGCAGAAAACTCAAACCTGCAGTCTAATTGTTAAATATATAACATGTAGTCTCAACATGTATTCTGTCATGACTCACCTAACTCAACTCCAATGACTCTAGTAAAGACCCACGCTTCCTTTTAGGCTTGCATTTGGCATTACAGTTCAAGTATTCTTTAAACACATCATCCTCTAGAGCCTCATCACTACTGATGGTAGACGACAGAGAACTACAAATAGGACCTTCACTCAGTTTCAATTTCTTCCTGGGCTGGACATCATCTTTTAAAGTTTTATTGTTGTTTCTGGTGTAAATACCAGAAAAGTGCTTTATTGTGTTGGATTGCAAACAAGACGGTTTCTTTTCATTTACAGTCAGCACAATCACTGGATTTTTATTGGGGTTCGTGCTTCGCTCAACCTCGGTTAGCTTCTTTACAACTACAGTCGGTGTTGACTTGTAGAAGTTTCCCCTCTTTGGTCCTGCTGAATCACTGTTAGTTTTGGTGATTGCTTTGTGGTTTCTGGACTTCCATTCATTAACCAACTCAACGGCCCAACCTTTGCTTATTGTAAAAGGCTTTTCTGCTTTGAAAATGTCAACCTATCATGTAATAAGAGTAATAATCAGTGATCTATTTGTGTGTGTACTGTTGGTGTAGACATGTATCGTAGGAAGATCAGATTGCCTATAAAACGTGGCATGTTCGGTCATCAAAGATTCAATCTTGAATCGCCATTGAAGGACTGTGAATTAGCAAGTTTCAAGAAATGAGATTGGATATGAACACTTCTTTGTAATAAGCAAATTGGCCGTGACCTGTTACAATGTGCTTCTGCTTTTCGTATAAGTGGCACAGAAGTTCTCTTAACAGACTGACAAACTTCAAAATAATGTTAATTGTTTGATGGCCACACATCCCACATTGATGGCTAATTATATCATGTTTTTGTACAACATGTTTACACCTGGCTGCAACCAACAGTATAATTTGTAATTTTACCTGGATTTGTTTTTGGTCATTCTGAATTCATTCATTCATTTCAACTATTAATTTTGATTTATACACATTAGAGGAATACACAACTCCACCAAACTTTGTAAATTAATGACTCATTGCCTTCTGTCAGTTGGGGTTTTTAACCATAATTTATTATGTTTGATTTACATTTTCTTTCAGATTTTTTTTTTTGGGGGGGGGGGGTTGCCTATAAACTATGTACAGTGTATGTGTAACTTGGGAGCTGAGTGCAGTCACACTACACACATATCATTATTTAATTTATCATTAGCATTATCATTATCATTATCACTATCACTATCACTATCACTACCACCACCGCTACCACTACCACTAACAATACACTACAAGTTCAAGTTTTTTATGAGTCAATAGATAGGTAACGAGGCACGTTGTGCTGAGTTGACTACTTGAATTATAGAAAACGAGAACGAGTAGACTAATTGTTTTAGTAGAAATCCACTCACATACAGTACTACTTTCAAATTCATTCCAGAATTGATTTTATGATTTCAAAAAGCTGCCATTGTTTTGTTTTTGTTCAAAATGCCCACTTCTTTGCTACTCACTATCCATTACTCAGTAGATAGTGAGTATGAAGCCAATCAGATTTTAGGATTTGTGATAGTATGTGAGTGGATTTCTAGTAATTGTTACCATTATTATACCTTTGTTGATAAGCACAAATTTGTCTGATCCACTAGTTGCTGGACCCCACATGTAAATGTTACTCCTGTGCCAGAAAGATTGAGGGCAGTCAAGGAATTTATTTTGATGAGATACTTGATGCTGTTATCAGAGATCTTGGGATTCATGGACAAATCTAAAATACATAGCTTTCCAAGTCCATCTTCCAGAAGACGCTGAGGTAGTGTGAACTTTTTCACACCAGTATCAGAAAGACAGTTGTCTTTGAGGCACAGTTTTTGTAAGCTATAGAAAGAACAAGAAAGATTCTGGATTACAATCGTCCCTGAGAAGGCCTGTACACAGAAACCTTGTACAGGATTTTTGTTTTAATTCCCAAGTTTGGTTATTTCAGCTAAATTTCAAACAGCAGGGATGAAGAGAGAGAGAGAGAGAGAGAGAGAGAGAGAGAGAGAGAGAGAGAGAGAGAGAGAGAGAGAGAGAGAGAGAGAGAGAGAGACAGACAGACAGACAGATGGAGATCATATTTCCTTCAATTTTGTGTCAGTTTTTGTGTGAGTTATGATAGTTTATTGCAGAAGTTAGGCCTGAAATATGAAAAAAACAAATGAAAAAAAAAAAAAGGCAGAGGACTCAGAATTTAACATTCAGTAGGTGTCTAGGGATGGTAAATTTGACATTCAGTAGGTACCCAGGGGTGGGCAATTTGACTCTACATATAGCTTCCATGAAAATGTCAAATTCAACTGACTCAGCCCCCTTCCCCCTCCCAAACTCAACCCTAGGGCTGAACAATGATAGGTGCATTAGTCGCATGTGCATTATGCTTAGTAATACTCACACCCGCAAATGAGAAATGCAAGCAAGCAGATCATGCGAATCTCCAAGTCGACAATGACTGACATCAAGTTCCGTGAGGAAAACAAAGAGTTGCAGACTCTCTAGGTAATTACTGGTTAGGATGTGCTCCGAAGTTAAGGAAAGCTGCGACAACACAAGTTCTCCATATGCCTCGCAGAACAACTTCAAAGTCCTAGGACTAGAGTAAAAGCCACTGTTCTCTTGTACTTTATGAAACAGCTGCTCTCCCACTATATCTGGAAATCCTTCCAAAGACTCAACCATTGACACATTCTTCGCAACATAATCCAGGCAAATAAGGAAGAGTGAGTAAGGACTGGAAGTGTTACCATCGATGTTTATAGAGCAACTTGCTCCTGTCGATCAAATAATAGTAAGGCTGTTACCATTAAATTCTCAACCTTGGATAATGCATTTCTAGCTTTCTCATTGGCTCACTAGATCTTGATTGTCAGTCATACCTACGTTTGACCCTATATGCAAAATGAGGGTGGCAAATCTCACTAAACAGGCGTAGCTTAAAATTTTTCGGTGAGAAGCCAAGTTTCGTTGAAAAAAATTAATGAATGGAATAATATTATTTCATTCGCCGTTGTTGGATACAAGATTGGTCATAGCCAACTCAGTACTACACGCCTTGATGGCTATTAACACCCTGGTATCCAATGCGGTATCATGGAACAATTGCTAATATTATTACGTATTAATGAGCAACGTGTAACATGAAAGCTGCAAAACCATTCAAAATCAGTTACTTAAAATAGCACCAAAAGGAGGTGGTTACTCAAGGGGAGGCAATTAAATATTAGGGGAACAATTATTTCAATTATTTAGTTGTGCCTTATTTTGTTTTCTCATTTAATACAGTCATAGATCAAATCTGAACAGGAGCATTATGAGTGCACTCAACTTGACCAGTTCTCAATGTGTATATCTTAAGCACCAGAGCTCAAGTCTTCAATCAATCCAGCTGGATCAATTTCCACCTAAGCATCATTCTTTACCACTATGGTTATGTCTGAAAATTGATCAGTGCAGCCAGCTGTGCCAAGGGAGAGAGGGGGCTGAAGGGGGGTGGGGGTGGGGGAAGCATCAAGGAGTGGCTATTATTTGGGTAAAGACAGTTCTTTATGCACCTATCAGTGTCAAGTGTCAAAATCCTTCACTTTCATCTACAACCGCAGTTCACATGTGAATTATTTCATATATACTTCTCATTAGTAGCTACTCTCTTTAAGTTCATTCAGCTAAAACTGTACTTTAAGTGCATATGATCTGTTTTGTGAGAGAAAAGCACCCAAAATTGCATAATTTATCATGAATAAAAAAGTAGATCATTATTTTGAACTTGCAAACAAACCTTTGAATTTCCCACCATGTTGCCCTGATTACCCATGATGAAATCTGCAGCGTGAACTGGTCAACATGTATGTCTCGACTTCAGACATTCAAGCTGTACCGTGGTTCTTTCCAAAAATATATCCAGCCTACCTTTGAACAGAGTGTTCTTAAAACTGGCGCAATGGCTTTTGACTTTTAACCCGTAGCCCGGAGGGGAAGACATTCGACCATATTTGTTTCGTGTGTACACCAAACCCACATCGTTCCAGCTGTCGAAAGCATCCTTGACGAAACTGTCGAACGGCATTTGAGTGAGACGTCACCTGTATAAACGCTACGGAAGCAGTTTTTCGTGAAAACAAAAGCGTGCAGAAACTATCAAAACAAATCAGAGGCCGATAAAAGCTGTTTCATATTTTCCCGCCATGCTGCGCGACAGACCGAGAAAGGATTGGAATGAGATCACGTGCGCACGCGGTTTTACGTCGAGTAAGTTTTTTCCCAACTCGTGAACTGCGCATGCTCGATTAAAGATTATACAAATCAGGTACGCTCTTGGCTTACTTTTAAATTGCTCTCCATCTTTAATTAAACAAGCTGTTAAGGGTCTAAATCAAAAGATGGAGCGATTGCAGAATACCCGTCCACTTATTGGCATATTGCCATCTTCTCTTTAAGAACGAGACACAGATAACAATACACCCTATTCATATGCTAATAAGTGGACGGGTATCCTGCAATCTAGCCCAAAAGAAGACTCGGCGGCCGAAAATGAGAACATCGAGAATCGTAAAATCGATGAGCCTCACAAGTTCTCACTCGATGCGGACTTCGTATGGATTTTACAGAAACGGAAGTCGTTGAAGTACGGTACGGTTATGGTACGGTAAATGCGCATACAGCGAGCGAAATGATACAAACACAAAGCATTTATTTATTGTATCGCTAAAAACAACGAAAAAAGAAAGGAACAAAAAAATGGAAATCAACCCGCACCCGGAGTCGATAGCGGCTCCCTAGAGTCGCAGACTTAACACACCGGGCTCGAGTGCGTACGACGAAGTTGTCTGTTGCTTTGTCCTTCGCCGAACAACTGTCAGTGAGTACATATATTTGATAGTCGTGGATTTTTCAGACGCTCGAAAGTGCCTCCTTTTTTTGTAAGATAACATTAGAGATAATCCAAAAAATAATTTAATTCACCTGTTCAATTCACGAGTTTTCTCTAGGAACACTTTGATTTTCTTACCTGGGGTTAGCACTAATTCTACTTCGAACAAGTCGTTCCTGACCTCTAAAGAGGTGGTGAAGCGGATAAAACACGTGAGCGCGCGCTCGAAAACGTCTTTCTGCGAGGAGACGCGTGGGAAGCTCTCAATTGGCGCCACCAGTTGCAAAGTTCCCTCTTCGAACAAACATGATATTTTTGCCAGAAAAGGGAGTGTTTTTCGTTCGTTACACCCTCGGCAATTTTTGATGTAAGCTTCCTCCAGTTTGCTAAGAATTGGGCTTAAAATTTTAAGTTTCAACTTTTCATGGAACCATGCTGGACCCACTGATCTTCCCTAATTAAACATTTTCCATTCTTGCCGGCTAAACTTCAACGGTGCTTAAATCCGTTCATTCCTGGGATATATAGTGGGTACAGGTTTTGCATGCTGAACGAGTTGGAAGAATAATCGCGAAACGATTTCACTGCCGTAAATGTGCGATCTTTTAACGATGCTAAAACTGCTAAGAGCCTCGATAATTACATTGTTACAGCCAGCTGCAATCTGGGTGCAAATCGAACTTTCTTACCTAAGATCGCTACTGGTAACAGATCTGTGATGTATAACACAAATTCCGGCTCCGGCTCCCTAGTTGCTTGTTCAAGTTTTAAGCCCTCGCACGCCGGAAGGGTTAACGCTCGAAACGTCAGGTTTCAAATATCCCTAAGGAGATTAATTTACTTTGTTTGATATGTCGTCGACATTGATTAGAAAGTATAAGACAAGAAACTTCAATACGATGCCCACAATATCAACAGCTGTGAAAATTACAGATAAAATCAAATAAGTCATTTTGTTCTATATTGACAGAGAAAGACTCAAATAAAATTACGTACAATGTCATATGTTGATAGTCGACTATATAATTGTGGGGGAAGTGTGCTTCCAACTGTAATGTTCATCATGAGAAATAGTAAAGGATGCAGCGCTCGTCTTACTGTAGGGATCAATATACTATTAATATTTTATTCCGGCTGAATTGTGCTGCTGCCAGGAAATCTAATTAT
Source organism: Astreopora myriophthalma (assembly GCA_014634185.1). Classification (NCBI taxonomy): domain Eukaryota; kingdom Metazoa; phylum Cnidaria; class Anthozoa; order Scleractinia; family Acroporidae; genus Astreopora; species Astreopora myriophthalma. The sequence continues at coordinate 2,051,572 of BLFK01000783.1, read as the reverse complement.
TTCAAAGTGAGAATATCGCTTATTGGTCGAGGCAAATTCGACTTTCTTTTTTCACTCCGGATTGATCCCAAACGAACATTACCTAAGTTGCTAAAATTGTCAACTCCAAGAATAATATTGCAATCTATAAGAATTTTCTTATAGATTGCAAT
>BLFK01000783.1:2041420-2046420 GCA_014634185.1 Astreopora myriophthalma | reverse complement strand
TTTTTCACTGTGAAAAGGTCGACACTTCACATTTCACACGGCGAACGAAATGTCATTTCACGTTTCAAATTGCGAAATCCGCGACGTAATCATGTATTTCGAAGGACGAAATCACTCACAGCACTTTTCACATTTCACGATGCGAAAATAAACAACACTCATCGTATTCTACACGGCTAAATGATGATGTGGTATTTTACACAAAGAAATCCGTGGCAATCACATTTCACACTCCGAATGAAGCCAATGTCGTATTTTGCATGGCGAAATGATCATGAAAATCTTTGACTTTAGCTCGTGACTCTCTCCAGGTGTGACGTCACCTCTTTAGGACTCTATGCAAAATATAGCATTACGCATGTAAAATATATCACTGAATCTTGACACAAAACAAGCGTCATAAAATAAATAAAAGGGCACTATTACAATTCAGAGCAGAGTTCAGAGAAATGAACTTAAAGCCTTCAATCACTCAATATAGTCGAGAAAGTTATTATTATTCGGCTTGTAATTTTCGAATTTCACTTTTTTACCAATTTATGTAAAACTGCTACTCCTTCTTCCTCAAAAATGTTCGAAAAATCATGAAACATTTTCAATTCTCACATTTCGACTACGAATACCATCCTTAGATTAGCGATCGTCGTGTGAGTTTTAAAGGCCCATTTAAACTACAGGAACTGAAACTGGGTTCGGACCCATTAAAAAGTTGGTATGGAACATACATTTTTGTCTCGTAAACTACCCGTAACAGTTTTTTATGAAATGGATCCGGACCCGCTTTTTTCTAGTTTTGGATCCATAGGCGGCCATGGCCCCAAAACCAGAAAAAAACGAGTCCGGTAATTGCTACCTGTGTAAACAGTAAAACAAAGTTGGTCCAAACCACTTTTTACTGGGTCCTGACCCGGTTTTCTCTGTAGTGTAAATGGACCTTTAGAAACGTCAGATTGGTTCGTTATGATCGAGCTTCTGCAGATTAAATATGACAAGGTATTCACTGAGACGTTGAAAATGTTAATAGCAGTGAATTCCTCATTAGCGAAAAGTAACTGCTACGCGAACCTTAAGCTTCCACACAGCTTAAATAACAGACCTTTTCACGGCTAATGACGCCATATTGGTTAGTAGGCAAACACGACTACATTTGTCCGAAAATTATGACCGACAGTGAATGTACTACGGGATGACCGGAACCGCTGAAACGCCGCTGAAAAGAAGCGGATTCCTCCCGGCGAACTTCAAACATTTGTCGATATTTCTAATAATTTTATTGCTATCATACATCCAACAGAAAGTTAGGCCAGTAAGAAAAGAGGTATGGCAACCGCCTAATTTGGAAGATTTTCATAATTTTGATAATACATTTACGGCGGTCGTTGAAGCCCAAATCTGTTCTTCATACTTCATGAAAAACGGTCAGTTGAAATGCCTTTAAAAAGTAAAATTCGCTGTCAAAATACTGCTTCCACAGCGGAGTTTCAGGGGTTCAAAGTCGCCCAAAATCCCATACATTGACAGTAATTCTAATCATGTTGTGCATGCTACCCTAGTTTCCTGGACTTTTGCTTCCAACAGCACTTAAAAATTGGAGAACGATTTAAGCAAATTGGTGTGCTTCGGTTACTTTCTCAAGATGTGCTTTATGGAGCGCGAGTATTCAGCAATTCGTAAGTACACCAGCAGAGGATTAAAAGCGGAACAAAGGAACAGAAAAATCAAGGTCGTATTTTTGAGAATCAAGAACCATTTGCTGCGTGAACACTCTTCAAATGTTGTCTCGATAAGCATCACCGTGTAAAACAAAAATAAAGCACTCAACACAGGCAGGAAAATGCTTACGATTGTACGAAGAAGTTTATTAACCAAATGGCAGTTTCTTCTGTCCTCATGTGGAAATAAGTGAGCAATAGGAAGTCCAGTGTTAATGGCCGAAACTCGGCGGGCTTGCTTCCTCAAGTTCCGCAGCCTCACGAAGCACGATGTGATAGTTCCGAAAGCTGGGAAAAGGATAAAAGCATGAAGGTAAACAAAATAGAAGATAGTCTTTGAGTTTGGCAGAAATAGAAAAAGACAAAATATGAAGCAAACGGCTGTAGTCGAGTAGCATATGTTCCTTGCTCGTTTTATGGTCAACCATTTCTTGTTCAAGTGAGGCAAATTGACGGCGGTAGTCCGTTCTGCTGAAATGGCAAGTAACAAGAGCGTAGCTGCTCCAACGCTAAAATTCACCAACACAGCCTCTAGTTTTAACACTACTAAAGGAAGTAAAGTCTCCGTAAATTGTTCCCGAAGGATACTCAAAACTCCAACAAACGGCATCACAATTATTCCGCCGAAAAGATGCAACATCGTTAGCGAAATGTTGAAAGTGTTGGTGGGTTTGTTGAAACACTTTAAAGGGTCCCGTTTGACGATGTAAAGGATAAAGCCGTTTCCCAGAGTCGCAGAAACAGAGATGATGAGCATTGTTATTCCGAAAGTGGTAGCAATTCCCGCGTTGAAATTATCCATTAATGTTGAAACAGTCTCCAATACGGATTAAATGAAAATCTGCAGCGACGGAAATTGTTTGATTCCCTTGCACCCAGTGACTCGAGGTAGAACTTCAGTCTGTATGTAATCCCCTTTTTTTAACTGTTTTAGCAGCTTGACTTCATTTCTCAATCTCACAATGAACGCTTATTTGAAGTCTGTCGAGTAAATGCAAATATTAATTGAGATCGACCGTGAAAGGCCGGAGAAAACAAGTCGAAACGAGGAGAGTCTCGTTGTACTTTGAACGGAAGAAGCTATCAGAAGCAAAAGAAATAACTGAGATTGTTTTTAATCGAGGGCACTGGGTAACAGTGAAGTGACAGCCTTTTTTCCGGGGAAGAACTATTCCGAACGACTTGAAACAATCTGTCAAGTAACTTGGCAGCTGACTCAATAATAAAAAGTTGGCATCTTTTATCAATTTCAGTACCCTGATAGTTAGTTATAAATTGACGTTTTCTTCACTTAGACCACCGAAATCAAATGAAATATTTCATGGAAAATGTTACCATTCAAGGTGTGGAATTATTCGACTTTGCTACTCTATGCCCATGCTATTTAATGCTCTAGACTTTCCTTTTTGACGACTTACTTAATAAATTGTAATTGTATAGCTGCATGCATATTTTTTATATTTCAAGCTATTCAAGTCACGTCTTTGTAAGGGATAATCATAAGCAATACATACCAGGTGCACATGTCATAGGTAGGATTCGACGAGGGAAGAAATTCGGGCGTGCGAATCCCTCCTCTCCCCTCTGGGGACAAGAGGTGGGGATTCATTGAGTTTCCTTTCCCTAAGCGAGAGGTCTGGAGGCAGTGTAGTTTGACGGATCGTTCAGTGTCTCCAAGTTAACTACCAATGAGAAGACGAGTTTTAGACGTGGAATGGGTGTTTTGTTAGATAACTAAAGCCTCGACTTTATGTGGCAACTTTTGTGACAAATAAATTGCTCTTGCGTACAGGACAGCAAATATTTGTCAAACATTGTTTGTCTGTTTGTTTGTTTGTTTGTTTGTGCGTCAAAAATGACTTTGGACAGCAGAGACACACGCGAAGCATTTTTTGGGGATTGCTATTCTCTTTATTCCTATACCGGTTTACGGAATAACTAAAATAGGCTTTTCTAAAACAATGCCTGTTATGAAAGCGGAATAGTCTGGAATTTCCCCGGCAAGTGTAACCTTAATTACACCACAATAATTAAACTATACTGCGTAAATCGTGTTTCAATATGGTGATGTGGCGACTTTTACGGTAAGACCTCGATTTAACGAAGAGCTGAGAGACAAAGAAGTTTTGTTCGTTATGAAGGGTCGTCAGGTTTCGCACATATCGAGGTTCGTTTCTATATTTATTCTTACGAGTGGGCTGAAGAATATCATTCGTTATTACCGAAGACCCTTGTTATATACAGAGCTTCGCTAAATTGAGGTTCAGCTGTATTATAAACAACCCGACCAGGAGCTCTTCTATTTTGCGCATGACTGGAGGGTTGTTCAAAAGACAAAATTTGCTCCGAATTCAAAGACAAATTAAAGAAAAGTCTTGCCTGGACAGATGTGGCTAAAGAAGTGACTTTGCCTTTGTCTAAATATTCGTCAAACCCACACACTCCTCGCTGTGCTCTTCGACTTCGGGAGCCTTCTTTTGCGTTTGTTAAGAACACCGTAAGCGAAAAGTAGGAAGGTATTTAAAACGGCCAAATCATCTACGTCCGCCAGCTTGAAATCTCGTTCCCAGAGCCCGCGTATCTTTTGGTCAGCGCCAAGACACGGAGCTCTGGAATAATCAATTTCCAGACTCCAAGATTTTAGGGGTTCCGGTTACACGGCGCATCCATGCCGTGGTTAACAATATGGCGTCCAGAGATAAAGTCAACGTGGATGCGTTCCACAAAGGCGTACAATACGCACTCCAAAAGCTAGGAGAGTCCTATTTGATTCTGAAAAAACAGCAGTGTCTAATTTTGAAAGCAGTTGTGATGATGAACAGAGATATTTTAGCGGTTTTACCGACGGGTTTTGACAGGTCACTCATATACCAAAGTTTGGGTTTCATCTTCGATTTCCCGCGAGGTGAAATGGGGCGATCATTAGAACTCAAGGGTTTACAACAACAGCGACGTATCTTCGTGTTTACAAGTTTAGTTGGAGTTTTCTGTGCCATATTCGTTTAAAACCCGCGCTAAGCTGTTCTGATTTTGTTTTCAAGCAATTTTACTTCCGGTACTTTACGCAACACCAGTTTGATACTGAAATCGAGTAGCCAATCAACGTAGTTCTGCAAATTTATTTTTCCAGAGCTCCATGCCTTAGCACTGACCAAAAGATACGTGGGCTCTTGGAACGAGATTGGCCAGCTTGGACAAAAATACTTCGACTGCGCCTGCGTATCTTATACCAGGCTTAAGGTTACTTCCCACCTTCGCGGGTGCCCTTCGGAAAAAAAATCGTACGCG
>BLFK01000783.1:2037063-2041410 GCA_014634185.1 Astreopora myriophthalma | reverse complement strand
GAGCTCTGGAATAATCAATTTCCAGACTCCAAGATTTTAGGGGTTCCGGTTACACGGCGCATCCATGCCGTGGTTAACAATATGGCGTCCAGAGATAAAGTCAACGTGGATGCGTTCCACAAAGGCGTACAATACGCACTCCAAAAGCTAGGAGAGTCCTATTTGATTCTGAAAAAACAGCAGTGTCTAATTTTGAAAGCAGTTGTGATGATGAACAGAGATATTTTAGCGGTTTTACCGACGGGTTTTGACAGGTCACTCATATACCAAAGTTTGGGTTTCATCTTCGATTTCCCGCGAGGTGAAATGGGGCGATCATTAGAACTCAAGGGTTTACAACAACAGCGACGTATCTTCGTGTTTACAAGTTTAGTTGGAGTTTCCTGTGCCATATTCGTTTAAAACCCGCGCTAAGCTGTTCTGATTTTGTTTTCAAGCAATTTTACTTCCGGTACTTTACGCAACACCAGTTTGATAAATCGAGTAGCCAATCAACGTAGTTCTGCAAATTGATTTTTCCAGAGCTCCATGCCTTAGCACTGACCAAAAGATACGTGGGCTCTTGGAACGAGATTGCCAGCTTGGACAAAAATACTTCGACTGCGCCTGCGTATCTTATACCAGGCTTAAGATAGGCAGGCGTGAGTGTGTTGCGTTGGCTCTTGCGTCCATTCTCGACCCGAGATCTTCCCTTTTTCGCATGTCTGACATGCGTGACGGCGGCAGGTGCTCTGGGCAACTCTAAGCAAGCGTAGCCAAAATCTAGCTATTGAGGTCTCACAGCGTATGCTTGAGTTTTGCACACAAGATTTACTGACGCTCTTTACTACTATAATATACAAACGACTCCTAACGATTTGGCCAGCGAAATCTAGCTCAAACAAACATCTCGAACAGAACAGCTCGAACCGAACAAACCAAATTAATGTCTTCGCTACCCTTATAACTTTACGCGTGAAAAGTTGACAAAATCTAGCGTAGACGCTGCACGCTTAATTAGAGCTCTATTGTTGGTAGACTTGTAATAAGAAAATAAACAAAAAAGAGAATACCTAACGATGTCTCTTGCGAACAAAGACACTAAATTTCTCATAAAGGTAGAGCTGAAATCAATAATTGAAATTGTTGTTTGTTCAAGGAAGGCCGTTTTAGGTGTTTCACTCATATTTGTTTAGTGAACTTTTTTTCCAAGCTAGTTCGCTTCCCAAGAGTAACCCGTGGGCTGTAAGTGCTGTAAGTTCAGTTTTTGCGCGTGTACCGAGTCGGCCAATCAGAAGTAATTCCATTGTTTCAATTGATGACCAATTAGAACTGGAGGCTTGAGAAGAGTTGCCTGGAGCTCTTTCCGCCGTCACGCCTGTCAGACATACGCAAAAGGGGAAGAGCTCTGGGGTCGAGAATGCTCTCACGTTGCATTTGCATTTGCGTTGAAGTTCACAAGTGCATTCCTTGCATTTGCACTTGCGTTACATTTGCATCGCTCGTGTGAACCAGGCTTTAAGGGGACACCTCGTAACGTCCACGAAATTTACGATGAATCTCATTATGTAGCTATATTGGACAAGTATGGGGATTTAAATCATGACAAGTACGGTTAGACGCGCACCAGGAATGTGGGTCGCGAAATGGTCGCATAACAAGGTATCCTGTTCGTTCACCGTTGCGTTTCTTGCGAAAAGAAAATAAACGCAAGCGAAAAGTTCGTGTAGCATCAACTGCGGAGATAATTGCTTGCCGTGTTGACGTTTGGCCTTATTTTTTTTATAGCCGTGTTTCAGCTACATAGTTATCTGTACTCGTTCATGATTCTGCGAAATTTAAGACTTTGTCATTCACATACTGTTTTCTCGCAAAGTTGCCGGATCCAAAATATCGAGGAAAAAATTTTTGCTCGTAAAACTCGTTGTTCGGTCCACCGTTCGCACAAAGATATTCGTTTTCGGCATAGTGTCCAAGAATTTTCTCCACGTACGACCTCTCAAACAGTAGCTTTTCAGCGGTTCTGTGACCTTCGGAAAAGTATCAAATTAATTTTGTCTCTTTTTGAGCTCAAGTGGCATCGAACTTCTTTTTTTTAAGGTTCAAACCCGAGACACGTATAGTCAGTTGACAGAAGTTTATATACGCCGATCCTTTGGACTCAACTACAACGCGGAAGCTTTGCGTGGGGGCGTTTATCTCTACTTGCACGGCCAAACGCATCTCGTTATTGAGAATTTTCCCTAGTGGAAATGAATGAAGAAAATTTACGTTTGCCTCGTTCCTATCTCTTTACGGACTCTTTTTGTATTAATCCGATCCATCAACTGGGATCAAAAAACGCTGTTGCTTTCTGTACGTGGCCGCCACTGGAGTTTTTTGTCTTCACGTAAGCAAAATCATAATTTAAATGCCGTCGTTCAGATACCTTTCGACTTAATTAGTTTACCTTAGTTCACATGGTTGTAAAGTTAACATTCGAAACAAATGTGAGTTGTACTGCGTTGAAGAGGTCTTGCAATATCATTTGTGGGAAAACTTAACGCTAGGGCATCTACAAGTTGGAAGCCTCCTTAAATTACAACCAACATGCTTTCGCTTAGATGTTCAAAATAATGCATTAAGCCCCGGGGCGAAGGGGGTTGGGAGAGGGGAGGGGGGCTGACCCAGGGGAATTTAACATTTTAAAGGAAGATAGAGTCAAAGTCCCCTCCTCCTGAATACCAAATTCCAGGTTCTCTCGGTCTTCCAAGATGGCGGTCGGCCAAAATCCCCGCCCAGGTCAAGGCTCTCTGAGTCAATTTTCCGTGGGTAGCTTCCTCCCCCCCCCCCTCTCTCACCCGATCCTGAGATTGAATATCGATAGGTGCATAATCACCGAGATGCGCTGTTATTTTGGGTTTAAAAAAAAATAGCGAGAGGCAGAGGTAATTTGTTGAAAGGGCAGGTGCGAGGTGAGAGGCGGCGAGATTACAAAAACCTCGTGTTATTTTTCTTCGCCATGCTTGATTACTTCCTCACTACGCGGACGCAATGTATGACGTAACGGAAAAGTACTAGAAGTGGGCACACGCAAACGCAATTTTTCCGCGCATGTCCCGTGGGCTGTGCGCCTGTTCGGATCAATCGCCAATATGCCATTTCCGAGTTCGCATCAGCCTCTTTTTCAAGGCGAGTCAGTGCCAAAGTTTTTTTATGGAACTTGTAGTTTTACTTTACAAATGAAAAAAAAAAGAACTTTGTTTTGATAAGAAATACTTTGTACTTAGCTTCGATTTGAAAAAGAGGCAGACGTGAATTCGGCACGAGCCATCATGATCACGAGCCAACATGATCACGTTGTGGTTGGCGACTATTAATTGCTCTTTTAAGTCAGCCTTAGCGCCGAGGCGTTTCAAGGTACAACTTAATTACTTCAAATGCATCTCAGATTATCATCAATGCGGATTCGTTCTGTGATAAGATACAAACCGATAGCAAAGCCAATTAAACGGCGGTTCTGCTGAGTGTCCATTGAAGTTTTGATATCCAGTTTGACATCCAGTTTCCTTACCTTTTAAATTAAATAAGGAAACATATATACAAATTGTAAACGAAGAAAAAGAGTGGCGAGGAAGCATAAAGAGAACGTCAGCACTCATACGGCTTGTAATATTAGTCTTCCTCAAGAATCCTTTTGAACTGACTTTTTACAGCCTATGTCGTTTGGGAAACTTGAAAGTCATTTCAGGTGGTTGAACAAAACTAAAGGCATCAGGAGGTAATTTTGTCGAAAGCGGAAGTTTGTAAGAGGTGGGTGTCCGACCAAGATCTGGTAAGACCATGTTTCAAAGAGCTTGTGAATGAAGGGTCTAAGGCGAAATAACTGATTTCATCATCTGTTTTGACCAATAAGATGGCCTACCTATGATAAGAGGAGCACCTGTTTGACATATGATGAATTAATTCAGTTGGTCAAATGTCTCTGGTAATACTTCATGCCAAGTCCATTGCGTTCTTTAAGCGGATCGAATTCAAGATCGCTTGTATCGCTATCCAAGGAGAGACGAGACATTCGTGCGGGATATAGACAAAATGACGGTGCGGACTTGTTCCAACGAAGACAATCTCAACGTGGGATTTGGAATAACATATTTATTCCTCTCGCTTGTTGCTATATTTGAACTAGGCTTTCTTCTTTATGTCGTGAAAAGAGACCCGCTGAGACAATTTAACAAACCGACCAATGTCCTCAACGTCGCAATAGCATTAAGTCATCTCTTCGCAGCACTTGTCGTTCTACCGTTCATTGGTGTCGTCAGCATTTTGAAGAGCCAAGACTTCGTTAAGGAACCGCCTGGCTTGACAAAGCTCTTTGAGGATTTTCTT
>BLFK01000783.1:1997063-2032063 GCA_014634185.1 Astreopora myriophthalma | reverse complement strand
GGTTCCGGTTCCACTTCTGGTTCCGGGATCCGGGTTCCGGGTTCAGGGTTCCTGATTTTCCAGATGCCCACCAATATGGCGTCATTAACCGAAAAGGTCTAATCTCCTCCAAAACAATTCGAGTAGAATAGTTCTCTTGGTGCATAATTTCGAGAAGAATAGGTTATTTCGGTATGACCTTAAAATTTATCCAAGCCAAACGCACAGCGAAGATGTTGACCAGCCGAGTATTTTGCAGCATGCTAGAAAGCGTGAGACCTGCGATCTCTTCAGCTGTCTCTTTAAATATTTAGTGAATAAAGAGCAATCTGCGATGACCTCCGGTGGAATAAGATTCAGGAGACTTTAAATAAACTATATCTTACCTTTTTGACGTATATTGTTTACGTTGAACTGCAAATATAAATGCCGTATTTTCCACTTCGCCGTGTCCGCCATCTTAAATGTCGGAAAGACCCTGGTAACGAAAGATAGGTACCTAATACCCATTCCTCTTTTAAAAGCCACAGTCCGCTCTCAAATAAACGTAACGGACAGAAAATTGAAAGACAAAGAGACATTTTAGTTTTTTCTTCATTAGGCAAAAGGCATTTAAGGAACATACTTGCCTGCAAGTTTTTGTCTCGATAGAATGTTTTGTTTGGAAAATAGAGCAGTTTAAATTTCAGTCAAGTTTTTTTTTTTTTTTTTTGAGAATGCGTGACGTGAAGACGGCTACTGAAAAACGCGCCACGGACATGGAAACATCGATTCGCATCGTGGTTTTGAGCTCTGAACAAAAAATATGTTAACAAAAGTGTTTATGCGAAGGTTTACAAGTTCAGTAGAGCGAAGAAAGGTTTTAAGACAGCCAAAGTGAACTCCAAATGTTTTCGCTGGTTTTCGGCCGCCATGTTGGTGTCCTTCTGGGCCGAGTTGTTCGATGCAAGGTTAGCGCTAATCCGTGTTAAATACGATGACAACCTATAGGTTTTAATCAGACTTAACCCAGGGTTAGCGCTAACTCTACATGGCATCTCCACACCAAACTCTATAATTTTGAGTGGTACATTTTTTCCGAATAACTGAAGTACGAGGTATCGCACAGGCCTCAGACTCTGACACGTTTCTTTATCACTCTTCTTGACTATATGCAGTGATTTTATTTTTTATCAGCGTGACGTCAAACTAAATTTGCGTGACGTGCAAACCAAGAATACAAGCAGGTCACTTTGGTTGCAAAGCAACAGAAAGCATGTGACCGTTGGAAAATGGAAAACTACCAATTGATTTATATCTTTTTTCAGTACGACCTGCCTAGCAGGTGGTTTGCTCGTGTTTGAGGTGTCGTTTCGGAATATCGCTATGAACGAGAGCAAAAATCGCGACAGCGGGGAAAAGAAGAGTGACGTATTCTTGAGATGCCTTTGTGTATTTCAACCCTAATACAATAGAACGACACAATAGTTTCAAAGTGACGTCAAGAAACGACACAATCAAATATATGGCGATTAACCGAAAAATGTCTGGGGTCTCCTGAGGATGGAATTTATATATATTTTATTCAGATAACATTTATTGCCACATAGTTAACATAATTACAAGATAATTATCGCTTGATGCAATATGATTGAGTTTTCACAGAAATGCGTAAATGAAATGAATGCGATCGATTTTAACATTACATCTTTGCTTTCTTCGTTTCATTTTCTTCTTTCTTCACCAAGGGATGCAAGAGTTCAGCTCGCTTATGGATGTCTACTTCTTTAGACTGTCAAGAGAACAAGAAGAGTTTTCAGTTTCAATTTAATAGGGTCTATTTTAGCGACAGATTATATGGGGTTAAATTTAGTTCATACGTCCGCAGGCAACGTCAGCGGCTGGTATCCGGGGCAACCATAGCCTCCTCGTAGCCGTGGTCACGCGCTCCTTCCCATTCGTGAAGGAGGAATGCGTGACAAAGCCCAATGAATGTCCGCGTAGGAGGCTAGGGCAACGGGCCCCTGACCGCTGCATGAAAAATCGAGTAGGAGAGCTTAGAAGAAAGCCATTCTGCGACAAGTGTCCACAAATGAAAAACCACTATTCCTCAAACTAAGCGTTGCAGTTTGCTGGATAAAGTGTTGACTACTGGGCCGAGTTGTTTAAAGCAAGGTTAGCGCTAACCCTTGGTTAAGTCCTATTAAAACCCCGGCAAAGGTTGCCATGGTATTTATTCACCCTGCTTCGAACAACGGATATTTAAGCATCGACGGTATTTGAAGGCAAAACCCAACTGATAAGCGATATTGCCGAGGCAATTCTAGCTGCTAGTCTATAACCCGAGTGTTTACCTGCTCGCTACAGATGGCTGCTGCAATCTGATTGGCTCTGGCCACAAGTGATCCAAACGTCTTCGTGTAGTACACGTGTTTGTTCTTGTAAGCAATGCTCCTCAGCTCGCCCCGATATGCACGGCCAACACCGATCGCGTAGACCTGCACACCCTTGCGCGTGAACCTTGACGCCATACGCCTGATAGCGTACGAGTAACGACGGTTTGGCGGTCCGCCTGTGAGCACGACCAAAACACGCTGGATGTACGTTGGTTCGTTACGGTAGAACGTATCATAGGCGGCTTGCAGAGCGAGATCCAAACGTTTGCCTCCGCGGTTAACATACGGTGCTTGGTCAATTGCACGTCGAACCGCTGTTGAAGAAATGCAACTGGTTTTAGAATAAACTCTTAACCTAACATCGGCCCAAATTTCCTACATTCCTATGACGGGTGAAGCATGTAGTGACATGTTGCATTCATTTGCAGGGTTCGCGCAACATTACTGGGCTTCTGCATGCGCACTAAATGCTTGGTAACCGTGGGAGTTATTCTGCGCATACGCATCATTTCAAACAAGATGGCGGAAAAAAGGCGAACTCCTTGCAATAATGCCAACCTATCGAAAGAGGAAGGCAATTTCAGAGACCAATAAAGACAAAGAAAGCTCTTCCAGAAGAGTAGTAATTGTGAAGCATATTTAACCCTCTCCATTGTTTGTATTGATCGACCGACCTAGTGGACGCACGTGGTTTCGCAAGGGCTTCTGGCTTGTGCCTGTACTTATCGCAAAGGAGTGAACTAATCTTGATCTTTTCAGACAATCAGTTAAGGTCTTAGCTAGTCTGATTTTCAACAAACAGCCTTACCAAATATGGTGTTGTACTGCCTGAATCGCATCCTCAGAGACGGAAGGTTGGCGTAGGTAATCAGACCGATGTGGGACTGGTGCTTAGTGATGGTGAACTTGCTGCACACAATCTTCGCAAAGGCTTTCTCGAGCTGGAAGTTGCGACGACCAACTTCATTTGAAGCGTCCATCACAAACGCGAGATCCAGGGTGACTGGGCAGTTTTTGATGGTACCTGGGTAAGGTCCAAGGTGTGTCAGCGAAATACATGATTATTTTTTTAACAAACTCTTAATGTTAACTTAAGTAAAGCGTATGTTCAGCGTGGTTGATTCAACATACCGGAAGGCTTGGGTCCTGGTCGAGGCGGTGGTGCCGGTCGAGGGCCGGGCGGAAATTTGCCGGGTCGTTTTGTCGGCTTCACCACGGGTTTAAATGTTTCGGCTAAATGTCAAGAAACAAAGTTTAATGCATTTTTATGTCTACACGTTGAGCGTTACAACTAAGAAAACCAACCTTCGATAAAGATACTACACAATGAAATGCTACGTGAACCATGAAGATAATACTCTTAAATAGGATTTTTGCTGGTTATGTGAGTGAACACTCGTCTGACTAGTATTAGTGCACGGATAATTCAGAAAGAAACACAGCTTAATCTTCAACCACCTTGCTGGGCACCTGTGGTTCGAGTGCCACTTTACCGTATCATTACAAATTTCTCACCTTTTTCATATTTTTCAGCTGCTATGCGACTAATAACAGACTGCGATACAACAGCTATACATAACGAGTAGGCTCTTTCAAACATTACTTATTAGCTTTGTATCAGCGACTAAACTTTAATTGAGCATGAAAAGTAAACACCAATTCTAATTCTTCTTGCGCGGGAGGTTGTTATTCACCTAAAATTTATTCTAATTTATGCACGTAATTAATGCACATCTTGGCGTTCCCTGATTGGCTTCTCTCACCTGGTCTTTGTCCATAGAACTCGAATCTCAAGGAGATATGGCCGAACCACGTGTGAGGCTTGATTTTTATGTAACGCGCACGAATACGTGGTCTCAGATCTTGCGCGACGATACTGTTACGATCGTTGTTGGCAGGGAAGATCTGGAGTTAGACAGACAGCCGTTAAGTGCATTTTGTCCATTAACCGAGAAAAGTGGTATTAAAATCTACACGATCCGTTTACGTGCACAGGGAAATATTACGAAAGATTAAAAAACACTCCACCATGAAAGTTTCATAGGAATTAAATTAATAGCTATGTTCGCAGTCGCAAATGTTCAGATCGTGACATAAGGTAACTCATGCAAGTAGTAGTTTTGTTGCAGGTAAAATAGGGTTTCAAGTTGAAACGTTTTTGTCCAGTTAAAAACGGGTTAAGCCCTTAGATAAGGCGGGCTTAACCCGGCCATACACGGGTTTAACCTGAGCAACAGTTTGACTCTTTACTTTCTACACGAGATAGTTATAAATGAGGTGGAATCCAAATTTAAGCTATAAAAAACTAAACTTGGCGATCATTCGCTGTGCTGGTTGAACCGTGGGTGTTAAATATGCAACGGAAATGCTTTTAAATCTTTTTCAGAAACACCTTGTTTTTCGCATGCTCTTGACTTTAGTCCGGTATTTTGCGCTTCAATTTATTCATATAGCATCGAGGCCCCAAAAGTGAGTATCTCACCTGGACTCGTCTTCGTTTCGTGTAAAGTTTAAAGTTGCGACCATTGTTACTGTAAGCCACTGCGTAGCTTGTAACCCATTGGTTGGCATCTTGGCGACCCTGGATCAAGATTCTTGAGATCACAGTGCGCACCTTGAGATCCGCCTGTGGTACATCGAGACAGAAAAATGAATCAAGTAACTGCTTAAGGCAGAGAGAGGAAGACGCTACTAACATTGCAATGCGCAGGCGTTGATAAGACCACCAAAATAAAACGAGCCAAGTAAAAAATAATAGATTCATTTGTCGGGCATACATAGTAAAGATAGATTATTGGCAACAGCCAAAACTCAGTTCAAAAAAACTTCTGGGTCCTTATCTGAGTAGACTGCGACTAGTTCCTGATTTTGCAAGGTGCACAAAAGCGAGCGGACCGCGCGAGCGCACCCCTCGGAGGTGTCCTGGCGGGACAATTTTCATGCAAACTGGCGTGTTTCTGCCACTCGTAGTCCGTCATCCCATATACCATGCAGCTGTTTACAACCTCTAATTTCATTGGATCTGGTTAAGACGCAGATCTATTGCTTTCTATTGGTTCATTGTTTCTGTTGTTTGTTTGAATGGTTCTATTGTTTTCTGAGCCAATCGCGTGGGGCGTTCTAATAGCTACGTACTGAACCCGTCATCTCTTTTTCATTGTTACGTTGACTGTTGTTTGCAGCTTCATCACCAAAACGATACTGTACACGAAAAAGGGAAATTTCAAAAGACGTTCAAGGAAAAACACTGACCATAATCCATTGGCCCCTGTTGTTTCTCTTGGCCGACCAGGCTCCTTTGTTTTTACCGCGTGCAACTAGGTTCAGCCTTGCAAATCGCGCTGCATGGTACTTGTCCCACTCTGAAGAAGCTGTCAGATAGCGATCTTTGATCTTGTAATCCTCGATACCCATTGGAAGATCCTTCTTCGCTGTAGAAATGTAATAAGTTCGTGATTTCAGTCGAGACAGTGCCTTCACCCTCTGGATAGACATTATTAATCCCCAAGTGATTGATCCCCAATTATTAATCCCCATTTACTATTTTGAACTCACATGTGGGTTGTCCATAGAACTCAAGCCTCATTGAAATGTGGTTGACCCACGTGCGTGCGTACAAACGCACAAATCTCGCACGGAACGGTGGGTCAAAAGCAACCTCTTTGATGGAGAAGTGATCGCGGTTTCCTCGGAAGATCTTGAAAAAAGCAAACAGCCAGATTAGAAATTAGGATATATTTTATCAGCAAGTACGTTGATTAATCTAGTTTACAATCAGGGAATACGGAATATGCAACGAACAGGGAACGAAATACGATCTAACAAAACTTATGGAATATGTTTTGTCGATGATAACGCCATAGACTTTAACATGTTTCAACACTGATCTGCTGCAGTTGTTTGAGACATTTTTTTTTCATCGAGAAACGCTCTATAAAGGGAAAGATGTACCATACCTGGGTAAAAATGGTCTTGGTGCATTGACAGAGTGGTCATAGACACGTAATATAGATGGAGTAGGACGACAGAAAAATGTTCAAGGACCGAGTTGAACACGATTAGTATTGTACCAGTTTTGGGTTGACTGTGACTCTGCGTGGCCTGGGACTAGTAATCCCGCGTACCCGCTTTCTGTCAGCTGGGGTTGTCAGTCATGTTATTTCCGACTTGAAAAATTCCTTTCAGATTATTTAAGTCAAGAGAGGATGGGGTAAGAGAACGTCCGCGAGGTCATGAGGCTGAGGTTAAAAATAGTCTCAATGCGTGGCGCGAAATTTAAAAGAGATTGAAAAGAATTATCAGTGGACATGGGGATATGTTTTCTCACGTCATCCTCTCTTGTATCAGTATAGTGTCTGCGAAAACATTAAACTAGCTTGTTGCATGGACTGTATAGGGGATACCGAAGGCGCCATATATAAGGTTTAGGCCCGATCTCGTCAAGCTGCGCCCTTCGCAGTTTAGTTTCCTGCGAAAGCGAGATTAGTATAGAAGTCTTTCTTCTTTCTTTGTTTCTTCTATACTTCCACTATGAATATAAACCATCTTACATTTATTTTTGGATTAGAGTACAACGCGCTTCGAACAATTCGGTCTTCATGTATAAGAGTTGTAGTGTAAGAGTGCCTCGAAGTCTTCTATCCAATACTCACCTTGAGTCTGCTGTTAACTCTAAACGGCGTCCAGCGGTATCCATCAGGGCTGTAAGCCACGGCAAAGGTGGTGACGTACTGGTTAGCATCAGCTCTTCCTTGTACAGCGACCTTGGCTACTCGCATATATCGTCTAAGATCAACCTGAATCCATTGCTTTCGGTTGTTCTTTTTGGCCGACCAGCCACCCTTGAAGCGACCCCTCGGTTTCAAGTTGAGTCTGGCCAGGTAGGCGGCGTGGTATCGGTCAACTTCGCTAGATGCCCGTATGTATTTATTCGGTATTTTGCCCTTGGATATTCCGAAGGATTTGGTCACGGGTTCCTTGCCTGTGGAATAAGTGAAGAAGCATTACAGCGGTTCTCAAATGAGTGTCGTACCAAAACCAGAGTAATTCAAAGAGCCAATAACGTTCTGAAGGAAATGCACCACAAATCAAAGTAATTCACGACTTTGTTTTACCAGCCAATCAGAACACAAAGCAAGTGAAGGCAGCTGGCGCCAAGCGCGGGAAAATGAGTGGGACTAGGGGTCGCAGTTGGTTTTAGTTTTGTATATGACTGGCTGAAAAGTCCGCGCAAGTGTTTTGATCCGATCATAGAACAAAACAAAACACAAAACCAAAGCAGTCCCCCAGTTATTTTCGACACTCGATTGAAAATCGTTCTAATAATTTGTTCTAATCACTGATATGGCCAAAGGGATCTTGCGCTCCAGTGATGATCAAATTAACCATCCTAGACTTTCTTTCTCAACTCTTTTTTCCCGTTTGCCCAGGTATACTGGGTACTTTCAGTCGAGTAATAAACTCTTCTTGTCCTTCCTTCCGCCTTCAATATTGAAAATGACAAGGCCTGTCTTCGCAGTCTATACATAAGCACCAAAGATAACCCCACTCACCAAGGCGTCGACCATAAATCTCAACTCTCATAGCGATGTGCTTGTGCCACAGGAACGGCACCACTCGGACATAACGACATCTGAGAGGTCTGGCAAACCTGTGTCGTACTACAGTATTTCTGTCACTGTTGCCAGTCAATACCTGAAACAGAACATCGCCCTGCGTGAGAATTCTTGTTAAGAAGAACAACCTTGTATTCATCAACGGGCTTTCATGTTCATGTTGCGGTCGCAAACTCATACACGTATGATTTTCGCTGTAGATGTCCGGTTAACAGATCATTTCAGGGTTCCACTCGCGTCAAACTTTTAGACTGTTATTTTCTAAATCATTCGCTAGCCTTGCGATGTTTTGTCTGCCTGTACGACGCTAAAACGTATCTCGTGCAGCATATTCATTTCCAGTCTTCCCGCGTTCTTCCAATAATTAATTGTACCCCTAGGCATTCCACAATGTCTTTCAAAACAATGGAAATCAAAATGGCCGCCGTATCGGCAAAAAAGCGTAAAAGTGTATTTTACAACTGTAGCAATTATTCTCAGCCAGGGGAAAAAAAAGCATACTTGTAGAATCAGGGGGCCATAACTTGGGGTGAACAACTAGTACCCGAACTTCGAGTCATCGGTTCCTAAGACCTGCTTATTTTTAAATTCATATTTCCTGCGTAAAATTCACATAATTTCTGCATATATGACGTAAGTGGATACATTTTGCGTTGATTAGCTAAGGTGACAATACTTGGCGGGAAAACCGTTCTAGATATACATGGTCTGAGGAAACGATAACCCCCAAATAAGAAAGAAATGGTGCTCCGAAAGCACCATTGAATTGCCGCACTTGATCCAAATTCTACTCACCACAGTTCTACGTCGTACTTGGTACCACGTCCATCTCACACCGTTCCTGCTGTACATAACCTTATAAGACTTCACCCACTGTCCAGCATCTTGTCTTCCTTGTGTGGCGACACCATACGCTAGCGCTCTAGTTCCGATGTCAATCTGAAGCCATTGTTTACGATTGTTAGCACGTGATTGCCACGCCCCGCGGTATCTGCCCTGCCTTTGGGTGTTGAGTCGCGCGCGGTGAGGTCCGTGGTACTCGTCCCAGCGGGACGAGGAACTCAGTGCGCTGTCTGGGATGCGACGGTCTTCCAGACCGAATGGCAACCTGTTAGCAACTGTATGGAGACAATAAGAAACAAAAATAAACGTTATGGCTTGACTAACAAAACATAATCATCATTTTTTATACCGCACAATTTCCCAACGGTTAGATAGCGCCTTACAATCTAATATCAGCCCTAAAGCCCTACAAACTTACAAACATTAGCACAATATGTACAAAAATTACCTAACTAATGAGAGCTTGTGAAAAAAGAAGAGTCTTCAGCTTGCGCTTAAAACTGTTCTTCATTTACATGCGAGGGGAGGATCAGGAAAAACTCGAACCGGGAAACGTGCGGATATTGTCCTCGGTATCTGCAGTCTGACCGTAGATTGCAGACACCGAGGACTTCACACTCCCTGGCAGTTTGGTAAGACACCTTTTGAAAAGCAGTGTTGTGAGGTGCCTTTTAACATCTTTCATGTAGAAAGTGCGCGGTATAAATGCCTCAACATTACAAGACCTTACAATTCGATTGGTCCTGTTTATGTCGATATCGCTCTACTGGCTTTATGTTCTTCTTGTTGCACGTAGATCAACCTTGCTTAATTCCAGTTCATGTGAAAATGGACTGCCCAAAGTTTATGTCAGTGAAAAGAGTCTCCTTTGTAACGAGCCTTTATCATAATAATCAAGGGTTTTGCTATAAGACCTCGTTTATCGTTAAATCCTGCTTACCTGCATTGCGCCCATACAGCTCAAGTCTCATGGCTATGTGTCCATACCAAGCCAGTGGTCTCACACGGATTGATAGCGCTCTGATGGCTGGCTGAAGGTAATGGCGGACAACAGTATCTCTGTTGCGGTTACCACGGAATATCTAAAAATACAAATCCACAGGATAGGCTTTAAAACATGAATTAATGACAAAACCGTAATAGGAAAGTACTAGATCACATTGACTGAACCTATATTCATGCACGGTAGTATTTAAAGTTTGAAGCTTGAGGGGCTCAGAAACCTGGTTTCAGTCGATGTTATTAAGTGCTTTCCACCCAAATATATCTAATGAAGAAAATAGAGTAGAATAGACGCAAGAAACACAACAGCACAAGCAACATAACACTGAACACAAAGTATACATGGGCGCTTCGACATAAGGCAGAAATTACACCATCAATTCGAATATTGACGTGTTTGGTCTCCATACCTTGGTAACTCCAAGTTGTTTGTAGTATGCATAATGCACATGGTCCAGGCTAAAAGTGCACCAGTATCTAGTCACCCATTGGTTCGCGTCCTGTCGCCCTTGCGTAGCTGTGGCAACAATCTTCTTGGGTCGTTTGAATGTTACTTGTAACCACTGGTAACGGTTATTCACTCTAGCGGCCCATGCTCCAATGAACCTGTACACGAAGACCGTGATATGGATATGTCAATGATACTCACTACTTTGTTCGCGTTGGACTACAACCAGCTTCTTGGGAGAAACGCGTGCGCACGCGAAAATCACCTCTTATGAAGAGATGCGACACATAAGAAGTTGTTTAGGAAATTAAGCAGGGGTCAGCACGCAGCTATTACAAAAGCCCACGCGATTGGCTCAGAAAACAACAGAAGCACTTAAAGAAACAACAGAAACAATGAACCCTAACCCTAAAAACAATAGAGCTGCGTCCTAAACGGATCCAATGAAATTAGAGGTTGTAAACAGCTGCGTGGTGTCTGTTAACCAGAGGTGTTTTTGAGCGACGGACGTCAACCGGAAGAGCACTGTTCGTATAATTGGGCGTCCATATGTCTATATGCCTTTGCCATCGTTATTGCTTAAAGTCCATGTTTTATGACCTCAACGGACCTTAAAAAAGAATTCATACCTCCTGCTACTTTGCCGCCCTGAGGGGACTAAATAACATTGTTAATCATCTACCTGGCTTGTCGTTTGTAGTTGAGTCTGGCTCGCCATGCCGCATGGTAACTGTCCCATTCAGACGACGCCCTTATCTGGTTGTTCTTTATGCGACCGCTCTGCATTCCAAGGGATTTGAGCCGAGGTTTTATGATTCCTTTAAAACAAAAGAAAATAAATTTGAAAAAAATTCGATATGGTAAAACTAAGTTTAAACAAGAAAACTCTGCTTCAAATGAAGAAAGGTGAATGACAGAGATTTGCGGATTCCACGCAAGTGAAACAAATCAAACCGCGATGAAAGAATCGGTAGATGGGAGACTAAGTGGTGCAAAAGCCTGCAAGAATGTCATAAATGTCAAGCTTCGGAAATGCCTACCGAAACTGGTACCTTTGCCCTCTCCCCCTCTGGGAAAAGAGGCGAATGGTTCCCTTATAGTTTTACTATAATTGGAAACAGTCAATATTACTGAGCTCTTTTATACTCCAATTCTTGTTTAAAGGAATAGTATAGATTTGCATTTTAGAAGTATAAGGTGTTCGAATTTGCGACTCACCAGGTCGGCGTCCATAGAAACCAACTCTCATGGATATATGTCCGTACCATGTGACCACCATAATTCTCAAGTAGCGCGCGCGGATGGCTGGGTGCAGTTTATGGGAAACGATGGTGTTTCTATCATTGTTACCGCGGAATATCTGTTGATCGGGGAATATTAGGATATTAGCAGTACATTAGGTCTTATGTTGACAGATTATTTTAAGTTCATCGGTTACGAAATTAGGTTAAGTCGATTTCAACAAACTTGGTAAAAACGGTTTCATTCAAATGACGGCAGTTAAAAAATATCACTTGCAAAACTGCAGAGAATTATTACCGAAAACGACAGAAAAGTTGCATTTTCGCTGTCGGCCGTGGGAGCTTCAAGTTCACAATAACCCCGCCAAATGAGATAGAATTCCTGAAACAGCTCCGCCATATTGGTTTACAGAGATAACAGATCGTGTACATATTGCGGCAGCCATATTGATAAACCAAGCCAATCCTCTGGGAAATGACTATCTGTGTTTTTACACTTTCATTTGGTCGGAACTCCACGCTAGCCCACATATAGAGCACAAAGCCATGGCTAAAAACCACTGTTAACTATAATTGTTAAAAACCATTGTTCGACATTGTTAAAAACCTATTGTTAGATCTTGTTTGAAGCGGATTGTTGAATCCCATACATGGTCAAGTGGGCTAGCATGAAGTTCGTTCAATCAACCAATATGACGGCTGAGAAAGACGCTCACTACGGCCGCCGCTTCTTCGTTTTCGTACAGCAACGTGGCCGCCTTGGCGCCAAGTGCATACTCCCTGCAATCATGTATTTGTTAGATACCCACCTTGACGTGCCCTCCTTTCTTATAAGGCGTAAATCTCACACCGTTGTTGCTATAGTACAATTTGTAACTCCTGACCCATTGGTTGGCATCCTGTCGCCCCTGTGTTCTTATCTCTGTGACAAGAGTCGGCCTTCCCAAGTTAATTTGCAGCCACTGCTTTTTGTTATTCCTCTTAGCGGACCAAGCTCCCTTGTAGCGCCCTCGTGCCTTGTTGTTCAATCGACCGAGCCATGGAGCGGTGTAACGATTATACGTCGACGAAGATGTAATGTAGCCATTAGGAATCTTGCCATCCTCGATACCGATCGGTACGGAATTCGGTGCTGAAAGAGACAATTTCCGAGGGTTAAACATCATTTCACTGGTATAATTTAACCGTGGGAAAGTAGATCGAGTGCTAGCTTCGTAATTGAGGTAACATGTGCCCAGAGAAAAAGACCATTTCCGAATTAAGTTTAATAAAACAGCTGTGCCTAATGTGTGACATTTCGCTCGGTTCATACTTACATACAAATCTGACATAGAACTCGGCTCTCATGGAGATGTGCCCATACCACGTCCACGGGTGTATACGCACGTACCGCGCCCTAAACGGGGGCTCAAATAGATTTTCTTTTATCGTGTTCTGGTCTTTATTTGCTGCGAAAACCTTGAGAAAGAAAAAAATACATGTCAACACTACAAGTCACAAAAGGTGTATTGTGACCATCAAGAGATCATTCAAGATTTCAAATGCAGCTAAAGCGAGCTGCCAAAGCTATGATACATTTCAAAATACAACTCGTCAGTGGTTAGCTACAGCGGAACGGCAGCTGGTTGTTCCTCACGAGCGTAATACTATCATACAGTAGAAGAAGTCAAGGCCCGAAACTCGGCTTTTCCAATTTCTCCTCATGCGATTTATACCAAGCTCAAGCATTTACCTATAAATCCACAATCAATCTAAATATTAATATAGCCTCCTACGCAATCTCGTCACGCAATCTTTCCTTACTAACGAACGTCGCAGGTCGGCAGCCCTTTCTCTTACCTTGATCCTTCCATATTGTTTATATCGTATCCATCGGTATTTATCCTGACTGTACGAGATAAGGAAGCTTGTCACCCACTGTCTCGCGTCGTATCTGCCCTGGGTAACCACCTTAACCACACTGGACGGCCGTCGTAAGTCAAACTGGAGATACTGTCGGCGATTGCTCTTTTTCGCAGCCCACGCCCCTCGATAGCGACCTGTCACTCGCTGGTGCAGCCTGCCTCGCCATGGTGCAAGGTATCGATCCCACCAGCTCGAGGCTGTCACGTAGCGTTTTCCGCTAATTCCGTTAGGAATACCACTGGGCTTGATTGGTCGTTGCCGGCCTAAAAAAAGAGAGAGCAAAACGAATTGTTTTCAAGATGCAGAAAGACCGTATTACTGCATACTACTTTTGTTTATTCAGCAGAGTTTGAAGTAAACAACTGATCCGTACTTGCAATGAGAACAAAACGGCCTAGATCACTTTGCTGCGCATGTGCGGTGATTCTATTTCTGATCCCATGGACCATTTTTCAAAGTCGTTTTTGGTAAAGGAAATCCTTTCGTATCAGCCTACGAGGGTTGCGAAAGATATAATACCGGTATTGAAGAACAATTTGGTCAGTGGTGAAAGATTTGAACAGAATATTGTGTAGGTATAGGTAAAAATTGCCGAGAAATTTTATACAGTCCCTGAGAGAAGGAATATGAGGCGGCTTGACAAGAAATTTTACTTCGCAGCCGGCTTGTTTCGACGGAAAATAAGAAAAAAGAAGCAACGAAGCAACATAGTAGAAAAGAGGTTGAACATCGCAAGCTTTTGTACCGCTAAAGATATTCATACGAGCTGGAAAAAAAATAAGTGTGTGCATGAGTGTGGGGGAGGACAAGCGCATTATCGGCACATGGGCCCTTTAGTGCCACTGAAAAGTGTCCGAAATAAATCGGAAAAGCTTTATGGTTGAATGTTTCCAGATGGTTGATCTGAGAGAAGATACAACAGCAGCACGTAACCAGGAAAGTACAACGTTATATTTCTGTCAAGGCGTTTTCTGATAGACGGAGCTATGACCTGACATGACATAACATGACATCCAGACATGACTCCGAGGCTTTCAAGTTAAATTTCATATCTTGGTTTGGTTGTCTTTGTCTCGTAATTCTCAAGGGAGGTTTCAATACAAAAGAATATTGATATTTGTCCCGCTGAAAGTCTCGGAATCAGGTTGGAAGCAGGGATTGATGCGTCGAACATGGGCTATTACAATACAACAAACGAAAACTTACCGACGAGAGATCCAAACAGTTCAACTCGCATTGAAATGTGCCCGTGCCAACTGAATGGATGGAATTTCACAAATCTTGCCAAGAAAGGACGCCTGAAGAATGTCTTCACAACAGTGTTTCTGTCTTTATTTGCACGGAAAAGCTGCAACCGAAATCAAATTAAGATTAGCCTAAAGCAGTAGCGTAAATTCATAAAGGGCGGCACACATTAGGGGACGTGCCCATTCGTGTGTACACAAAGGCGCATCTAGCAGGGGCGATACGCAAAGGTGTTCCATACAGAAACATCTCAGAACTCAACGACGACCATCTTGATTGACTGCTGCCGAAGGGTTATGGGATAGCCAATGCGCGTTTTTATTGGTTCATTTCTATATTGTAGCGGGGACAATTTCCAGAGCAGTGGACACGATGCAACATTGGAAATTGGCGTCATTTTGTCCCTGAGCAAATGGGAAACAATGAGGGACATTGTTATGGTGTTAACGAATGGACTACGTGTTAATGAACAAGGTTTTGATGAATAAGAAGTTATGTAATTCCCAGAGCGGATGTAAAGGTTTATATAGCATGCGTTCCCGTATTCAAATTTTGTAAGTTAGTAGTTACTGAGTAAGATTAAAGTTTTCGGTCGGCCGTTTTTATCCGCGGGTCATTTCTTTCGTACGGACACAACAGACATGGTCTATCACACCGCGAGTGATGTTCTAGGCCACCCTGAGAAGAAACATCAAGACTGGTTTTGATGAGCATGATAAACATCTGAAGAAATTACTTGAAGCGAGGAATACAGCTGGGCAGGAAAATTTACAGTGTAGTACAAGGTTGAAGAAGGCTCAGAGTGAGCTAAAGAAGTACACCAGAGTGATGAAGTCCAACTGGTGGGAAGAAAAAGCGGATGAACTCCAAATTGCAGCAGAAATGAAGGACATGAAAACATTCTTCACAGGTCTGCGAGACACATATCGCCCCAAACCAAGAGGATTGATACAGCTGAAGGCTCCGGATGGTAAATCGGTTTTGCAGGAGAAAGATAAGATAGTGGATAGATTTGCAGACCATTTTGACCAACAACTAAACAACCCTGGAGATATCGCTGAGGAGGCTAAAGAGGCACTAGTGCATCGACCAGTTGTATCATGTCTGGATGAACCACCAAATCTCGATGAACTAATGGCAGCCATTAGGACAATGCAGGATGTTAAAGCTCCAGGAAGGGATGGAATTCCAGCAGAAGTGTGGAAACTTGTGGTGCTCAACTGGCCAACTGCCTGCACAAGGTCATCCGAGAGATATGGGAAGCCCAAAAAGTACCTCAAGACTGGAAGGATGCAACTATTGTGCCTTTGTTCAAGAATGATGATAGGAAAGATTGCGGAAATTACCGTGGTACATCACGGTTGGCCATTGTTAGTAAGATTCTCGCACGTGTACTCCTGAACAGGCTAAATGAACACATCTCTCAGAATGTACTACCGGAAACCCAGTGCGGCTTTAGAAGTAGCAGAAGCATAATGGATATGATTTTCTGTTTGAGACAGGTTCAGGAAAAATGCATGGGACAGAACATGCCGCTTTATGTAGTCTTTATTGACTTCAGTAAAGCCTTCCATACTGTTTCGCGACAAGGTCTTTGGCACGTACTCAAGAAATTTGGCCGCACAGTGAAGTTTGTCAACATGATCGAGTCACTCCATACAGGTATGCAAGCCAATGTGGCAATGAGTGGTTCTGTGTCTAAAGACTTCTCAGTGAGCAACGGTGTCAAACAAGGGTGTGTGCTGGCGCCTACACTCTTCTCCCTTTATCTGGCAGCGATGCTTGAGGTGGCCTTTAAAGACACTTTAGAAGGGGTATACATCCAAACAAGGAAAGAAGCAGACTTGTTCAATGTGGCTCAGTTCAAAGCTGAGAGTAAAACTTCTGTAAAGGTGGTGAGAGAGCTCAAATGGATGGCAACTAGCGTGAACGTTTGGCCAAATTTCAACTTACATAAATTTTCACAGCTAACCTGGAGCACCAAATGTCTACCATAAAAGAAACCTTGCCTTCCTTAGAAATATTTCTAAGTGCTACAAACTACAACATAATTCTGGAGCCTGATTGACTTCGCTGTCAACGAACCTTAGGTCTTCTCCTTCTCTCCGTGTAATACAGGAACCTTATTCCATCCCTGCTGTACGAGATCCTTAACGACATGACCCACTGGTTGTAATCCTGCCGTCCCTGAATGGCGAAGCCAACAACGCGCGCCATCTTCGTGATGTCAATCAAAAGCCACTGCGCGCGGTTATTAACACGTGATGCCCAGGCGCCGTACAGCCGTCCTTGTTTGACGCTGTTGAGGCGCGCTCGCTTGGGAGCAAAGTTTCGGTTCCAACTGGATGAGGCGCTGAAGCCTCCATCTGGGATACGACCGTCCTCGACTCCAAGAGCCAACTTAGATGGGGCTGGTGACGAGAAAACAGGGAAAATCAATGTGGGATTGAAGTTTTCAAAGACTTTTACAAAAGTCATTTTTCAGGTTTGCCTCGGATGAAAACGTGATATCGTTTTTCATTGGTTCCTTGCTTCATTTTTTCCTTCTTTTCCTTATTTGCTTTTGCTTTAAGATTCACGGGATTTTACGCCGAGAAGGAGACCATGAGCTCTCACAAATTACACACAAACCCTGGAAATCCCGATTGTACTTGAGGTCAAATGGTACGCACCATTCCATTTGTTACATTTTATGTAATTATTGACTGAGTCAGGTGGGGCCGGACGGGAATATATTTGGCTCGAGGTCATGGCGTACGGACGGAGCGCAGCGAGGTCCACGCGGCAGGAACAAAAGCCAAATATTTCCCCGTCCGGCCCGACCTATGCCTTCACGAGCACTCAGAAGTTTGGACAAAAAAGCGACAAATTTACACAGAAAATGTATCTACAACATGTTGTTTGTTTTTGCTTTTCTGTTTGCAAATTAACTTAAAATGTTAGACGCAACGAAATCCTCTCGAATTTTGTTGCACCAGAGCCGTAAACACTTTATCAATAGTGTTAGAATGAATATGCGCTCGGGGATGTGCGAACCATATGATAAAAGAAATTATGGACTATCAGCCAAATCAACGCACGCTTTGGGCATTCCAGTCGATAATGGTACATTTTGAGCGATATCCATCTCCCGTTAATATTTACCCCCCCCCCACAAAAAAAAACCCTCCAGATGGTTTGTGTAAATTTTAAGTACCCGTGCTTCGTTAGACCTTTGCAAATCCGCAAATACGCAAATATTAGTGCCTACCAGTGTTTCGTCCGTAGAATTCCACTCGGCATGAAATATGCCCAACCCATCGCAGGGGGTGAAGGCGGATAACACGTGCCTTGATACTAGGTCTCAATGTATGCATCACCACTGTGTTACGATCCTTATTCCCTCTGAACACCTAAACATTGATACAAGAAATTATTAAATGTTCGAAGACATTGAGTAACTTAATACGATAACGGGCGAGTTTCTAAAGAAACTGCGTTGCGTCTTTGGGGAGTAGACAATAGAAATTGGTTTCAGATGCGTGACTAAAACCAATTAAAAAAAAACGTGATGCGTGACTAAAACCAATTGCGATTTTGTGACTCGTTTTCCCGCGCCTAGCACCGGCTGCGCATACTTGCTTTGCGTTCTGATTGGCTAGTAAAACCGAGTCGTGAATGACTTCGATTTGTGAATGGCTGAAGGTTTCCTTCAGAACGTGATTGGCTGCGTAATTACTTTGGTTTTTGTTTTACGAAGCACAATTTAAAACCGTGTTTTAAATGTGCCACCAAGCTTACTTATCGCGAAAGACACTTCAAATCCAGATAGGACGCAGTGCAAAGAAATGACGTTGAGTTGAACGCATTGGAAAGTCGTACCTGGGCTCAACTTAGCACCTCGGAATGGCCCGCGATCTGTTTCCACCGAACCAAGATAAAACATTACCCAGGATTTACGATCTTTTAAGCAAAACTTTTCCTCACCTTCGTTCTTCCATTCTTCACATATTTGGCAAAGTACACACCATCCACACTGTACGATAGATCAAACAGCGTCACCCACTGGTTGAAATCCTGTCTTCCTTGTAATGCCACAGCAACTACCTTCTTGGCGCGTTTGAATTTCACTTGTAGCCACTGCTGCCGATTGTTTACCTTTGCTGCCCAGGCCCCCGCGTATGGCCCTCGTTTTGGTCGTTTGAGTCTGCCGAGCCATGGCGCGAAGTAGCGGTTGTAGTATGAAGAGGCCGTGACAGCGCTGTTAGGTATTTTACCGTTCTGCAGTCCAAGAGGCTTGGGTGCTTCCTTTGTCACACCTAATAAAAAGTTGGTGGTTCAGTGGGTCGGCAGGTAGATAGGTACGGTGGTGGGTAGGTAGTTAAGTAGTTAGGTAGTTAATTAGGGAGGCAGATAAGTGGGTAGGTAGATGAGTAGGGAGGGAGTGAGGGAAAGAGGGAGTGAGGGAAAGAGGGAGTGAGGGAAAGGAGGAAGGGAGGGAAAGAGGGAGGAAGAAAAGACGGAGGGACGGAATGAGGGAAAGAGGGAGGGAGGGAGAGAAAGAGGGAGAGAAAGAGGGAGGGAAGAAGGAGGGAGGTAGATGGGAAGATAAGGAGAGAGGTAGGTAGGTAGGTAGGTAGGTAGGTATAGCACCCCCCCCCCCTTGGATGGGACGCGGTTTACTGGAAGGTTAGCCTCGTCAGCATTTCATTAAGTGAAGACAGACAATTTGGGGCATAGTCTCTTGCCTTACGAAACATCACAGCAGTAAGCTTTTCAGGCTTCATTGCAACTGAAACTTAAGGGTTCTTTACTTCCTTGTGTTGATCAGTTGAATATGACAGCAGAGCTAATCCTCAAACTGCCGACCTTCAGTTGAACGCACCAACCAGTCTAATATGAGTAAATTATGAACTTATTTCTGCACTGCTGCTAAAATACACAACTTTATTATATGGCAAAGCCAGTCTTAGGCAAATCCCGGTGCTCTGATTGGTTCTTTCTCGGTCAGGATTTTGCAGTACGGACCGTTTCCATGGAAACGGTCCAACCCGTGTATTTTTGTTTTGGAGCGAAGCCGGCAAATTCAAAATTTGCAACCAAAGCAGCGGAAAAAAACTGTGAATTTTGTCATTCGTCACAGTGAAACTACCAGAAGAAGCTAAAAGAATTGAAATTTTCCCGAAATTTCAAAGATGCATGAAGAAGACGAACAGTCTCCAAGCGAGTTTAAGTGCAAGCCACAAGTGCATTTTACTATCAGAAGCAGAGTGCCATATAATAAACAACTTACTAACCGAGCTTGCTCGGGCCGTACTGAGGAATATTGGCCCTCGGTCGTGGCAGTACGGACCGAGCGAAGCGAGGTCCGTACTGCCACGACCTCGGGCCAATATTCCCCAGTACGGCCCGAGCAAGCTCGGTTAGTAAGCGGTTAGTATTACCGCACTGTGACCCATAAAGTTGTTTTCACAAGTAAACGGAAATAAATGACACCAAATTCTGGCTAAACTTTTGTTTACATAAACAAACCAACAAACAATTAATATATTTAAGAGATAAAGACACGAAAGAAGCCGCTATAGAGTGTGTGCGACACTCTAGTCTTGACGTCACTTGACGTCACAGTGGCATTGTTGAAGGAACAAAAGAAAGAAACAGCGGCCATATTGGAGAGGTAACAGAACTTGCGAGAAGCGGACTCTATCTTCATGCGAACACTTTCTCTTGTTTCAGTTAATGAAACAAGAGGAAGATAAATTTATGTGTCAATGTTGCAGCTGTAATCGGAAAAATTCCCATTGCTCCTCGCACGAAACAAACCTTACAATCTTTCCATTACTAGTTCAGATGCTCTTCCACTGAGATACAGAAGAGTCGTGGAACTAGATCATCAAAGTAGGTTCAAAACCAATATGACCGCCGGCCAGGTGAAGGAACACTCTTAAGAGTGAGCACCATATTTGTAACATGGCTCCTTACCACTCCTGTGACCGAAGAGTCCAATCCTCATGGAGATATGTGCGTACCAAGTGATCGGGTGGAATCTGACGTACTTGGCCAAGATAGGACTACGGAGTTTGTGAGCCACTTGAGTGTTTCGATCTCTATTAGCTGGGAAAATCTAGAACGAAGGCGATCAATGTCAACGTGAATTCTATACGTTGCATAAAAGACACCTGTCAGTGGGGATTCCGTAACTTTGCCTAAAAAGCCGGTTGTTACACAGCTGTCGGTTCGCGTTCTCGGCGATCTGCGTTGTCCTCTGAATTTTAATAGAAACGCTGACCGTGTAGAAGGCTAGTCTCCAAAAGACTAATTCTCATACTGACAACACCATAATTTCTTCCAAGGAAAAAGGTCACAGTAAAATCTTAAACGGACCCTTGGAACATGCCTTGTTTTCGTGACTCATTCTAAGTCATTCTTAGGGCCAACATTGCAAAAAATCGGTCGTGCATGCAAGTACCACAGTCACGCAAGGTGAGAAAAGCCACGGCAGAGCAAGGAAATGTATACCCTATGCTTTCCATATCATGATTGAAACTTCTTCATTCTGATTACATCACAGACCGCAAAATCTATCCCCAGCCATAGGCTCTACTTTATCGTTCGCACCAGCTCTTTTTTAATAAAAATCCGCGACTACGTAGACCTTGTCATCAGGGCCGAAAAAGACAAAAACCACATTTCAAATAGATTCCATGTTGCCGTGCGTCTGTTCAGTAATAGATCACACTGAGGTGAAGTCAAAATGTGGTAAGAACAAAAACGTGGCTCACGAGGCGATAGTCGAGTGTGTCACTGACGTTTTTACCACATTTTGACGTCTCCTATGATCTATTACTGAACAGACCCACGGCAACATGGGATCTATTTGTTTTATACAACAAAGAGGTGAAAAAGTAAACATTGACGTCACTTATGCATCTGTTTTCAGTACATCATGGATGGCGACCAATCAAAACGCGCGTAAAATTGAGCTTACTGCATGTTTTTTGTTCCACATATATGAAAGTGAGGTTTACCTTGACTCGTCCGTTTTCTCTGTAGGGGCGGAAATTTCGTCCGTTCAAGCCGTATGAGATATAGTATCTCATTACCCACTGATTGGCGTCCTGTCGTCCTTGCGTCACTACACCGGTAATTTTGGTTGGTCGACGTAGTTTGACCTGTATCCACTGGTGCCTGTTGTTCTTCTTGGCAGACCACGCTCCACGGTATCGCTTCGTTGCCACTGAGTTGATTCTGGCGCGATCGGCGCGATGGTATTTGTCCCAAATACTGGAAGCCTTGAACGCTCGGTTGGGTATCTTGCCGTCCTCAAGACCAAGCTCCACACTGCTGGGTGCTGTTGAAAATGGTAAATGAAGAGAGTTTGACAGGGTAGAGTCAAACTAAAGATATCTCCTCTTACAACGCAACCAAAATTTTTGTACTGTAAAATCTCTACCATTGTATCTAAGATTATAGTACTAAAGTTCTGGCCCCAGCGGTTCAAAGTTTGTATAGCGCTATACACTGGATAACTCAATTGGTTTTGCTAGCGCTTTCCGATGGATAGCATTATCCACCCTTTGGACAACCGAGGCCAGACGGATAAAATTCCTCCTGTCTTAACCCTCTGACTTAACGGAGGGTTAGTGCTTGTACTGCTTCGCACAGGGGAAATAAAGAGGGAGAAACACGCAAGTGCGCGAACGCGAAGATTACATGACCTCTCGTGACGCCTTTTGTCGCGTCTTCTCGCAGGAGACAATTTTGGCGCGGCGAGCTCACGCATTTCTTCAGCGGAGTACTCTCAATCTATTGACATTAACCTCAGTTCAGTATCACTTACGTGCGGCATAGCCGTAAAATTCTGCTCTCAGAGATATATGCCCCACCCACGAGGTCGGATAAATTCGCACATAGCGCGCTTTAAATGGAGGGTCAAAGATGTTGGACTTGAGCGTGTTTCTGTCACTGTTTCCAATGAAGACCTGGAGAAAAAAGTTATATGAAGCAAGTTAGAACGGTCTGCGGTACAGAGTCGTAAAACGAAATACAAATTAGTCACCTTGGCAGTAGACAAATGTACAGATAGTTTAAATAATCAGACCTCGAAGCAATGAACTACACACTAGAAGGGGAGTGGTTGGGTAGGTGTGCCCCAGCAAGAATCGCAGCACTCTGCTGTCCCCTGATAGGTTATTTTGACCACCAAGGATTTGGGTGGTCCGCAACTGTTAGCACGGTCTCCCTCTTGACGACAATGGAGAAAAAGTGGGAGAGCTTGGGTTCTAGGTTAACGAGAAGTAAGCAGAAGTTGTGTTGAACAGTTAGGCAACCTTTCACTTCATAAAAGTTATTACTTTTTTATGATAATTTTTTTTAATGCCATGAGATGCTATCTCAGCTTTCGAACTAATCTGAGAACTCTAAACTATTTGTTGGAATTCAACGTCAATTTGCTCAAAGGATAGAGGTTGTCTTGAATAGGTTAAATAAATGAGCAGAACTCCCGAAATTGAATGGAAGCATGTCTTGGTGGGCCAATGCATTTGTAAACACGACGGGGATAGCATTGAAGAAGACAGCTCCTTGTCATTAACTGTGATAACGATTGCTCCTCCAACACTATGATCTTCCCTGCAATGTCGTGAGTTTTGAGCATGATTGTGAAATAGCTTTATGTTATTTACCCTGAACGCCGTAGGCCGGAACTGAATGTATTGACCTATCGAGTATATGTTACCTGCACACGGCTGTATTTTCTGTACGGCGCCCAATAGAATGCATCAGAGCTGTACTTTATATAGAAGCGTGTCACCCACTGGTTGGCATCGGATCTCCCTTGTGTCACCACCTTAGCAATCGTCTTTGGCCGCCTCAAATCGTACTGTATCCACTGCCCTCGTTTGTTCACTTTAGCCGCCCATCCACCGCGGTAGCGGCCGCGTTTTTTGTTGTACAGACGTGCCAACCAAGGCGCGTGGTAGCGATCAACGGAACTGGACGCCGTGATGTAGCGGTTGCTGATGCGGTTGTTGGAGATTCCAAAGGGTCTGGGGACTGGGAGAGGCTCTATAAAAGATAAAGTAACATCATAAGACTCCACGACCACCAGTCTGAAGTGAATAACATAAACCGGCTGGATAGGCCAACTTAATACAGTAAAAACTCCCCTGTAAGAACCAAGTGGTTTAAGAACCTGCTGGCTGAAATTTGTCATTTCAATACCCAAAAATATGGGAACCTGTTCAGCCAAGCAAGATCATGCAGGTTCTTATGTGTGGGTCACAGTTAAATTATGATAAACATTTTAACCAAGGAGTTTGACTGTGATGGGTTTTGTTATGTTTAACGTAATACAGTCGTGAATAAATACTGTATATTTAACGACCAATCCCAAGTTTATTCATTTTCTTGGTAATCAACAAGACAACTATATCTCCGTGATAGAAGTTAAGAACTTTGTTAAGAGCCTACTTAGTCTAAATTGCCAATAACTACCCCAACATACAAGAACTTATTCAGTTGCCATACTTAAAAATGTAGGTTCATAGGGTTTTTACTGTAGTAGAGCTGCTACTGAGTTGCTTACGAACACGGTACAGAAAACAAGTTACTTTCATTACGATATAGCAAGCAAACAATTTTCACACATGCGAGAAAGGAGAAAGACTTGCCGGGTTTCCACGCTTAACGACGGTGGCTGGATAAGGAGCAAACAGTTAAGTCTCTCTCGATCCCAGGCTTCCTCTTCTCCCCATCCACCCCTCCCTTTCTCCCTCTCTATCTCGTCAAGAAAAATTTGAAAATCATGTGGAACTCCCTTGCGGTCCAACGATAGGAGAATAGGTTTAGCAATAAAAATTCACTGATCATTTGATTAAATACCGGTGAGCCATTACACCGGCCATAATTTACAGATGCATCTCATGTTGCGACAAATGACAGAATTGTCAGCTGTTTTATCAGCCAAATTATTGTCGGTTAACTTACAGAATAATGCCAACGCCTTCCTAGGTTTCCACGATCGAAAATCTTTAATTTAATTGGGCTTTAACTGCACTTAATAACGAAATCAAATTTTCGGCGATTCTTCCTTTCAATAACAAGGGCGCCAATGGAGTGACAAATATCAAACAGCTCTGGGTATTTGCTTCCCTATTTTACTCAATACTTACTCAGATATCTTCCGTACAACTCCACTCTGCAAGACATATGTGAATGCCAAGATAGAGGGTAATACCGCACATACCGAGCCCTGATGCCAGGCGAAAGAGAGTTCCTAACAACTGTGTTCCTATCTCTATTACCACGGAGCACCTGTAGCAAAGAAGAGTTTTGCCTTTGAGTTCAATGAAATCAGTTAGCTCGCGTATCATACTTCTTCTTGTACGTTAAGTTTCGTTACGTCACATCAGGTTATGTTACGTTAGGTAACGTTACGTTGCATTTACTTATATTACGATTTCCTACGTTAGTTACATCACATTAAATGTATATCTTTAGCAAAGAGGACTATTGCTCACAGTACCAGCAAACTACTTACGTTATCTCACGTTACTTTGCGTTAAATCGCGTGAAACAACAAACCAGACGATTGAACGTTTTCGAAAACTAGTCCAATATGGATCGTTTCCCTTGTGTGACCGGCGGCCACATCTGTTTACTTACACAAAATGAACGAGTTTGCATATCAACATCACCGGACAATTGGTGATGATGGTTGTCGTTGTCGTTTTGTTTTGATGGACCAAAATGGCGGCCATTTCTTCTAATAACATGGCTGTGGTGTTGAGAAAGATCTATTCTATTGTTTGCAGTCAATCGAATGTTTTAAGCATATCTTACCGCGCTTCGTCCAGAGCGGTAGTTATAGAATTTTATTCCATCATTACTGTACTTGATCATGTAACTCGTCACCCATTGGTTGGTATCCTGGCGGCCCTGGATTGCCGTGGCAACGATGATGGCGAGGTTGCCAAGGTCAATCTGCAAAGATAACTCATGATTGCTT
The DNA here is from genome assembly GCA_014634185.1 of Astreopora myriophthalma. Taxonomy (NCBI): domain Eukaryota; kingdom Metazoa; phylum Cnidaria; class Anthozoa; order Scleractinia; family Acroporidae; genus Astreopora; species Astreopora myriophthalma. The sequence goes on along the minus strand of BLFK01000783.1, from coordinate 2,006,423 downwards.
AAACTGAAAACAACGAACAACACTCTAATGTAGCCAGGTCCTCTTCTACACTCGGAGACAAGAGAAGATCAGAGAGGGAATTTCACATAGAGACCTTATATCCATCCTTTTCCCTCTTGAGTTATTTTTAGATCAAGCGCTCAGACAAAAGAAATTTTCAACAGCCAATCATCTATCAAATTGAATTCCGTAGGAAACGATCTGAGCGGGGGAGAGAATTCATAACACAAGCAAAATAAAAAAATGGCTAATGGAGTAGACGACATGCACAAAATACACTTTGTCTATGAGCGAGTTTATAAGGAGGTGGTAGGATCCTAGAGAGTGGGTAAAAGAAGGCAAATGACGAATTTGCCACCCTAGTACGTACTAGATGTATTGTTCTGCAATACCGAGCAATCCCCCACCGGGTTGTTTAAATCTAAATAAAGCTGCTCTCAATTCCTCTTCACCTGTAGCCACTGTCCTCGTGCATTTCTTCTTGCCGACCAGGCTCCACGGTAACTTCCATACTTGCATATATGAAGCCGTCCACGGCTGGGAGCGTTGAACCGGTTCAAACTGCTTGACGCACTGAGAGCGCTGTCGCTAATTCTTCTGTCAGCCACTCCGAGAGGAAGTCTTGTTATAGCTGAAAGAGGTAGTTAAAATGGTTTAATGAGCGATCTAGATCCACAAGTCAGACCTTTATGTTTCTTATCTGACTATAAAAGCAAGTAACTCTCTTTTATCAGTCCTGGTGCAGCCAATAACTAATCGATATTGTTCAGAAAAGGTGGTCTTTTATTTGAGTACATTGATTTGGTTGAAACTTTCCAAACCATTTTTGGTTGAGCCGCGGTTGATCAACCAAACCACTCATAGAAGGCTTTTCCCAATAGAACATGACCTAAATTTCGCACCAACCTGTTTTAAATCGTACATATATCAATAGAAAAAGTCTCACCAGTTCTGTGTCCATAGAATTCAGCCCTCAGGGAGATGTGACTTCTCCAGCCAACGGGGTGAATGCTGAGGTAGCGCGTTCGAATGGAAGGTGATAAACTGTGTCTAAACACTGTGTTTCTATCGGAATTTCCCCGGAATATCTAAAACCAAAAAAGGCACAAGAACGCATGACTGTGAACGTAATCAGTCACGTGATCAATTACCATATTGATTGTTGACTTTAAAATCGTGCACTCTTCTTTCAAAATGATATGTCTTGTTCGCACGGAAAGACTTGACTTGACTTGACTTGACTTGACTTGACTTGAGAAACGCCTTTAACTCCCCCTTCAGAGGCCAGGTCAGTCTCTTTTTCCTTTTGGACAAGATTGTCATTTGGCAATGGCTACAACGGTGTCTGTCTAAAAGCAAGTTAACTGAAACATAAAATATTACCAATAAAACGCATACCTTTCGACATAGATATGGCACAAAGTGTACCCCGTCAAAACTGTAAGTCAGGTAATATCTGGTCACCCATTGGCTGGCGTCTGCGCGGCCCTGAGTGGCGACTGCCAACACTTTGACAGCTCTTCTGAAATCGACCCGTATCCATTGGTATCGGTTATTATACCCAGCGGACCACGCCCCCGCGTAATGACCGCGCTGGTTAATGTGGAGCCTGGCACGACTTGGTCCATGGTAGACATTCCAAGATGAGGAGGCCGTAATTGCGCGCGACGAGATGCGTCCATTCTTCATTCCTAGCGGCTTGTACTGTTGTGATACTGCAAAATTATATTAGTTTAAGGGGATGGTAAGCTTTCACAAGGGCCGGCTGGCAAAAGGCCTACAGGTATCTATAGCAGGATCATGAAGCAAAAGACAGAATTCCCACTACAGCAACAACAGACCTCGAAATACCCATCCTTAACCAGTATAATCAACGGGAGCCCCTGTGAAAGTCTGACACTGCAGTTTTTGTTTTTTTCTCGCAGTCCTTTTTGTCGACAGTGCCTATCTCTTGTAGATTCGCATGCAGGGCTGTTGCCTTCTCCACTGAGTTTTAAGAGACTCTCAGATGACGAAGTGAAACTTACCCCTGGTCCAAGCAGTTCTGGAGATCTGTGGGATACACTTCAGTTTCTTGTCTTTTGCATTAAGCTCGTTGGCTGCATAACATAATCCTTTTATGATGCAGTTATTTCTCTGTCGGTTTTTAAGACAAAAATAAGAATTTCCATAGTTAGTGAGGGTACGCGTTACACTGCTAGCACTGTATTTTGTGTTCAACTACTTCACTACCGAGAATGAAGAAGTGATACTCGCACTTACGCAGGCAACTTAAGCAACTACCATTAAAGAAGCCTGAAAAATTCAGGGCAACCACAAGACTTAAAGCCCACAACCCCCGCGGTAATTGTGCGCTGCTCTAACGCGGAGACCAATTGAAATCATCGATGAACACGAGTATGACATCACACCAAGAGCATTATGTTCTTTTTTTTTTATTCTAACTAAGATATGCTTCTAGAATATAGATTTTAGAAAGTACCTTTCGCCAACAGAGTCCGTTTGCCAAGCATCTATGGCACGCTGAATCGTAGATGACCAACTTAAGCTTGTTGCTTTGTCGCACGCCATTGTTTGAAGCGGATACGAGCACTCTCATTGGCAGACCTCGTAATTTTCTTGCGCGCGGGAAGCTGAAGGGAAGCTGGCAACGTGCTTCGCTGAAACTTTGTAAATGTCCTCGAACTCTCTTTTGTTTTCCAATCACACGCCATGCGCGACGCAGCAACTAAAGAGAAAAATGAATAAAATGTTGAGCTTCAACAGAGGGCATATAAGGTAAATTAGCCATCGTAAAATGATTCAAGATTTAACGTTTCGGGAGTTGGCTCCTTGTCTGAGATCCAAACTCAAAATAATACTGATTACTATGGCCGAACAAAGACGACGCAGACAAGCCAGTTAACCAACGAGAATTTTTAGCAAATCCTATATGTGGTGAGTTCCAAGTGCGGGAGAACGAGTGTCATCAAGTTTTATTATATGGCTACAATAGTACGCGCGCTCTGATTGGCTGCCGATGCCGAACGGGCAAGATTTTCTTGTAATGACGGGCATTATGAAAATTTTTAAATTTGTCCTAGATCTTGTAATAAAAGACAAAACTTGTCTCATTTTCAAAGAAACTGTTTCTTATGTCACTTCTGGTTTCGATCGCATGGCCAGGTTTGTTTCGGTTCAGTGAACATTACCTCGAAATGACCTCTTGAGCGCGCAAAAGGATATTACAAAACGCTTCCCGTTTTTCTTTTCCTGCGCTAAAAAGGCCATATAATAAACAACTTATTAACCTCGTCCGTTCGGTCATTACAGGGAAATCTCAGACCTCGGCCTGGACGTATTGACCTCGCTATCGCTCGGTCAATACCTCAAGGCCTCGATCCGAGACTTCCCTGTGATGACCTCACTCTCGGTTAATAAGTGCTATTACACCTTATTCCAAAATGGCTTCTATTTTAATATTCTTTTGTTTTTATTCAAATTAGCCATTGTTGCCTCGTTCAAGGTAAATTATTCTTTTCAATTTTGAGCTTAAGAAAGAGGTATCGAGGGCTAATTTGAATAAAAACAAAAGGATCTTAAAATGGCAGCCATTTTGGAATAAGGTGTATTCTTTTCGCTTTCGGTGCTGATTGTTTAACGATTCAGGTCATGTTCTCTTTCATGTAAGCGTAATCCTCGCGGTAAAGTAAGCAACTAAAGCAGTTGCGAAGAAATTTGAAAAAAAATTCAGGCTTGAACAGGACTCGAACCTATCACTGCGTGATTGCGCTGCATAGTACTCTACCAAATGAGCTATCAAACCAACAGGGAGCTGGTCGGTTGCGAGTTCGTCTTATATCCCGTAAGAGGGGACTGTATGATAGACAATACATGAAGTGCCACATCAATAAATTCCGCATAAGAAAGTTCATATATTGGCAAGTTTTTAAGCCACCCATTAAGCGTACGGCAATGCAGAAATAAAGAAGTCATAAAAATACTTGCAGCGCGACCCTCAACCCAGAACTGATCTATTCTGTTGGAATATTAACAAACAAACAAACAAACAAAAGCATTCAAAGACAAAATCGCATACCTTAGCCTTCTGGATGTGACATGTCACGTGACCCTCCCAGAATCCCGAGCCATACACACTCTCAAATCGGCAGGCACGTTTCCTCAAGTCGCATATTCCTTTCGATTGGATGGCGAAAAGTTTCGGTGGTACTCTCTTGTTAATACTGCAATCACTTGAGCCGTAGCCTTTGAAGCAACGACATTTGCCATTCACACAACGCCCTCGTCTGTTGCAGTTGTCGGGGCAAATTTTGCCGATGATGTCAGTGTTGGGTACGAGGCGACCCTTCTTGTCTTTTTTGTAGTTCTTTGGATCAACCAAGGCGGCGGTCTTGCAAGCGTCTTGGAGACTGGATAACGATGACTTGGCCATTGATAACTTTCCTGATATCTAATGAAACAGAATGAAAAACGTGATAAAGGGTTTGGGTCTTGATTTAGAGAGTGAGAGAAGAAGTTCAACACTTTTCTAAGAAGCCTGGTTTTTCGCTATTATACAATTCCGTGGTGTCATTAGCTTAGGTCCCCTTCAAGCTAAGCACGCGAAGCTGACCACAGGCTGGCACTAAGGCTGGCCACAAATACGTTTTATTTAAGTCTGTTAAGTCCGCAACTTGGAGATGGGACCGTCATCATCCTGCGCGGTCATCTGGACAGCCACGTCCGAAGGAACCTGTCGCTACTATCTTTCACAAATAGCCCTCGTAATTGAAATCCAGAATAGGAAAAGAAAGCCATATTAGCCTAGTTGAAAACTGACTGAACACACAAAATGTTGGACATCAAAGTCGTCTAAATGTGTCCTTGTAAATTCTCGGGGCGGGATATATCTTTAAGATGCGGAACCCGGCGTTCCGTTTTAACATCTTCCTGGCATGTTCCGCGTCTGTGGAGTAAGATTTTGTTCTTCAAGACGTTGCCTGTCTGGTTAAATTCCCGTCCTGTAGTATGGAGAAGTAGATTTATTCGCAAATAAATAGAAACGAATGCAAACAAATAGAAACATAAGCCATTTACCTTGATATCAGTCACGCATTCCTTCACTACACTGAGTTTCTTTGCACTAACGACTTTCCTACACGTGCGAGCAGCGCGAGAGTTCCTCAGCAACTTCTTACAGTACGCCGTGGCTTTCTTGCGAGTAATACCCTTCGGAGTTGGCCAGGTCGGGACGCGGTAATTAGTCTTAGGCGGCTTGTAAACGTAGTTGATTGAACCTGGATCGTAATCGCGATTGTCGTTTCGTCCAGGCTTTCTCGGTTTCGGTGGAACTTTGATGGGTTTGACAGGTTTCCCGCCTCTGTCAGTGTCTGGTAGTGGTTTGACGTCACAGGTGTTAAAGCGGCGGTTTCCTTTTTTGACGCATGAGCAGGACGGTTTCACTCCTCGCGCTACGGTTGAGACACGAGGTGGAAGCTTCTCGAAGAGAGTGGTGCCGGGTTTCAGCCTACAAGAAACCAGTGAAAGAGCAATTAGCGTGCAAATATTGAGCGGTTTTCAATTGAGTGTCGCAAAATCAATACCAAAGTAATTACTCCCACCAATCACAGTAGGTACAAATAGCGCAATGAGCCAATCCAAATTCGTAGCAATTCCATGTAACTTGTTCAAAGCGCGGGGGAAATCCCGCGTGCAAGTCGCCATTGGTTTTGGTTTTCCTTTTCATTGGTTGACAAACTGGCGCGAGAATTTTAAGCCAATCACATAGGGTAGCAACCGCAATCGAGTAATTACTTTCGACAGTCATTTGAAAATAGGTCTAACAGGAAACCAAGAAGACAATAAAGTGTTTTCACATGAAGTTACCCCGGGGGTGCTGGAGGAGTAAAACAAAGAAACGGTGGCCACGTTGGAGGAGTGAAATCTTCTATTTGGGAACGGAAAAACACTCTTTTGTTGTCATTGTTCTTGTATATGGTGAGATCATTATAATGAAAGCCGCCAAGGAGCACAGTATGTCGGTGAAATTCTATACAGTGTGACCGTTCAAATGAAAGCTACTTCGCACTATTTTCCTGAGGAGCTGTTTATTATGCTGTACAAGGTGGTTCTAACTTTTGAGTCTGTGAATCAAATCCTACAGTGTGACCACTCAAATGCAAGCTACTGAGTAGCACTTTCCTATGGTGCTGTTTACTCCCTTATATAAGGTGGTTCTACATTAGAGTCAGTCTATGGGTGAAATCCTTGAGTGTGACCATTCCAATGAAAGCTACTGAGCAGTACTTTCTTGTTGTGCAGTTTATTATGTTGTACATTGTGGTTCTGGCTTTTGGTCAGTGGATGGAATTCTATGGTTGGCTTGACCATTCAAATCAAAGAGACTGAATGGTCATCTCCTTTTGTACTGGCCAATATGACGAAAAGACTAATGGCTCAAAAGGAAGCGTTAGGGTCCGCAGGCTGAACCCACAGAAAAGTACGTAATTGGGGAGTACTTGTCAGTGATGCCTTCAGTGTTTGTCAAAATGGTTTCACATACATGTATTTTCTGGCAAAGGTGTAAATTCCCTTTCTTTCCAAGTCATCGGCAGCATTGCCATTGTTGTTTCCACAAAGTCCCACAGTAGCACCGCTGTCTACACCTGGGACGGTGACGTAAAGACTCATTCCCCAGTACTGACAGTGGGCTTCAACTATTGCTCCAGACTTCATCATGACCTATCCACAAAAAAGAATACTTAAAATGGTATAATTGTGCTCCGGACTTACATTTAAATAAAGGGTGCATTCTTTGGGGGACTACTCCGTCTATTCCTATTTCGATTAGGGCCGGAATGCACGAATAAATTATGGTTTTCCAAAAGAACGGATATCCCGAAGGCAGAATAGTTTTGGTGCAGGTGGATAGAGAGCCAGAGACAGGATGATCTGGACACAAGATAAGTTTGGCATTTCTGGAGCCCGCGGTAATTTTTTCCCAAACGAACGCGTATTCCGAGTATTTGGAGTAAACCGCGTTCTCTTCATTTTCTTCAATGTGCTATCGGGGGCAGTTCTACAATAAACAGAATACTCTTCTTTCAATGCCGAAAACGGAATAGGCCCTAAAAGAACACAATTACCGAATATTCTGTGTATTTCTGGCCCCAAAAGAATGCGCCCCGACCAAAGTCAAAGATAAGGGCAAGAAAAACTGCCAGTCATACAAAAAAGCCTGCCAGTCATACAGACCGATGAAAGTAAAGAAAACAAACCTTAAATCGTGTACTTTGACCGGAGCCGTATCGTCGGATCCTCATTCGGTTTCCGAGAGGCGCTCGGGATTTCTGTATGACACGTGGGCTGGTGCGTCGCCATGGGCCGTGACACATGTCAATCGTGAGGACGTCATTGTTCTCACGAATGGCGACTCCACAGTTACACACAACACGCCAACAAGGCCAGATACGCGCTTGAACCTGACGAGAAAAGAAATGACTAATGGAATCCACAATGAATGACAATACAGTAACATTTTAACCCGCATGCTGAATTTCCAAGGATCATTTTCGGGCAAAACATTGAATTTGACTTGCAACGACTACAACGTTGTAAGCAAAGTTTTTGTGTAAACTATGAATATACCTGGTTATATTTACTGGATAAGCCCCTTCACAATTTCTTCGCTATCATTATGTTGCTAATTTTTGTTAACATAAGCTCGAGCGTTGGACATTGCAACCTTTGGGCTGCCAATCATTTCCCCGTTCATATTCCAAGACTCGAACTGTTCAAACGGCTTTCAAATTTTTGAGAGCTTATCATCATCAAAATCATCATCCTCGACATCGTCATCTTTGGGCACCGGCGGACATCCCCACAATTGCCGCGGTCTCTGCTGAAACTTCCATCTCAATTCCCGTGTTTGTCAAATCTGTCAGATGTTAATCGGCCATTTTGCTAATGCAAATTTCTCCTAGTTCCATTCCCTTGTGGGGGCAAAAAGTCATTCTCGGCCAAAAATGGGCCAATTAATTCAAGAAATTATCGCATCTTGCCCCCACAAGGGAATGGAACTAGGAGAAACGTGCATTAGCAAAATGGCTTATTACAAGAGAAGTATTGTATCACAGAAAATATATGAAATTTGGTACATTTAAAATGCGAAAATGAAATGAGTTTAAAGTTAGAATGATCTCCGCAAAGAAGGGAACAGCTTAAGCAGTCAAGCTTGCAAAAATCCGGGCTTGAATTAGAGAAGTATTTTGCTGTGATTTTCATCTTCCATGTTCTTGGGCATGCATTTGAGTTTGCGTGATGAAGCCAAACAATAATGTACCTCAAAGTTCCTCCTTGTGCTCTTTGTCATCACATAAGTACCAGCGTTCCTCAAGATGTCATAATATCTGGAAAAGACGAGATGTTACTTGGTAAAAACATTAACACAATGAAAACAAGAAAAAATATATATATATATATCACTGAGATAGAACACAAAAAGGCGAAAGCCGTAAATATTTCAGCACACCAGACCACACGGTGTTCTGTCCTAATAACAAGCATTTTTTCCCGTTCAATGTTTGAGGATACAGGACTTGTTTGTTTACAAACAAACCGACCCGAAACCACGGGATGATTCGCCAGTTCGCGGTTGGCAAACCTTCAGCGACACCTTAACACAAATATGTAGGACGATAAGTTTGTCGAAATCATGCACATACAGCATAAGAGGTACACAAACAACGTTTTACAGGAAACTCAAAGGTCGGTTCAATTATGAACCATATTGTTTTATAATAACTGCAGAACGTTTTTTCTTACTTTCCATCAAACGTGCGATAATGAGGGTCTCCAGTTCCCTGACATTTTTTGACCCCTCGGTTCGAGGTTATGACCTTAAAAACAAGAACAAAATGAGTACTTCACACTAAAGAAGGAGAAGGTAGATTTTCTATCTTAGTTTGAATATCGTTCCTCCAAATTCACTTCCTCGCCAGATATTTCAGCCATTTTGTGGAAGTTGAACGAACTGGAATAATCCGCACGAACAAGTTTTAAGATTCGTTGACGTTTCCGTTATAGATCTTCAGGTTCCTGTCATTGTAAAGACCGGTTGCTGCAAAAGTTCACAGGCGTCTTTCCAATGTGCTCTTTAAAAAAAACATGTTAATCTGACGTGCCCAGACTCAATGTAGTTGCAGGCAGAGAGGAGCTTATTAGTTGGAAATCAAATGAAGAACGCGCATGCAAACAAAAACACATCAGAACGTGCAAAACGAAAGTACCTACCTTAATGGGTGGAAGCCTGTAGCCCTTCCAGAATCCGCAAAGCCCGGGAGTGGACCGTATGGGGCGGAACCACACCTTGACCTTTTTATT
>BLFK01000783.1:1954563-1994563 GCA_014634185.1 Astreopora myriophthalma | reverse complement strand
TATTCTAAAAGTTGTCCAATTAGCAATTCAATGAAAACGATGGAATAGGCATTGAAATCGACTGTTTAAACGGCATCCAAACACAAAACAGTTGTGTGTCGACAAATAAATAATCGTCGAGGAGAACAAAGGGACTTTATCTATTGCAAAGCAGCCTGAAAATAGTCAGGTTTAACCGAGGTTAGAATCTGTGTGCGCGCAATCACGCTGCGCACGGCTCCACCAACTGACCGAGCTATGGATTCGTAGAGTCATTTTTTTCCGAGTATGCTTGTGTCAATTTCTAGAAAAAAAAATTGTTTTAAGATATCGCATGTTTCCAATGTACCTGCGCGACAGCCGTACACCTCGACCCTCATGCAGATATGGGAGTGCCAAGACCGTGGACTGAACCGGACGTAACGTCCATTAACGGGTGGGTCGATCGCCTGTTCTACTAACGAGAATCGGTCAAAATTGCCTCGCATTAACTGCAAAGTAAAGAAGTAAGCATTTTGAAATCATTTGTCGTGATCATCATCATCATCTGCATGACGTCATCTAATTCAAAACAAAATCGCAACGCCCAGCGAGTTCAACTGCGAGAATAGGCTAGAAGCGTATCGAAATATCTACAGCTTTAAGTCCTTTTTACTGCTCTTAAAAACAAGCGTCCACCAAAAGACCCTATTACTGAGTACAAACGAATAAATCGCTTTCTGTGCAGTCTTTGAATGTACCCCAAATCTTCCTGCCATGCATACAGCCTCTAGCAGCATCAAACATCTTCTAGCCACGGAGTTTTTTTTTTTCCTAATACAAACCTTGATCTTTCCTCCTTCCTTGATGGGCAAGAAAGTTCTTCCATTCTGGCTGTAGTAAAAGTAGTAGTTCCTGACAAACTGGTTTGCATCATACCTCCCCTGAGTGGTCACTTTTGTAATTCGCGTGGGCCCTTTGAGGTCAATCTGTAGCCACTGATTATGATCATTACGTCTGACGCACCACGCCCCTCCAAGGCGGCCTACACGCCTGTCACGTGACAGACATCACTGGTAAGTGACCTACTATTTCAAGTCTACAAAGTTATCCAACAAACCCGGGCTGACATGTCCCGGAAGCGGATGAAATGCAATTCATTTGTTTACTAGTTTTTTTGTCCCTTTCGTTAGTTTGTTCGTTGTTTCATTCTTTCGTTTGTTCGCTCGTTCGTTCATTGATTCGTTCGTGCGCTTATTCGTTCGATCCCTTTAAGCTGCCCAAAAGCCCATGTTTGGTTTACTAACTTTCCACTGCAAGCTTTTGTTTTCAAACCGTTCAATTGCCAAACGCAGCACATCAACCGTCTGGAAATATTCTCATAAATTAATTAAACATATCGAATTAACCTTCAAAATTAAGCATCATGGAAATTGATTCTGAGGACAGTTTTCGCACGCACCTAACGATTAGTAGTCTTTCCGTGTGTGCGAAATTCGGCGCGACGCGCAAAACAATTTAAATTAGCATATACCTTAAAAACATCAAACTACTTTTCAACCAGGGGGCTCTGTTGACTTGGCTGCCTGGTTCTCCTAATCCTTATGGTTATTCCAGGCAGCCAGTACTCTTTTAAATTTACAAAATAATTAACTGTAGTATTAAGACAAGTAAGAGTACAAATAAATTGTTCTTGTTGTTGTTGTTGTTGTTGTTGTTGTTGACTTACTTGATGTTGAGCCGGGCTCGAGCTGGAGTAAGATTCTTGTCCCATTGTGAAGAGGCCGTAATAGCATTGTTTGGAATGCGGAGACTTTGCATTCCAAGCGGCTGGAAGCACATGCGGAACATGGCTAAGAAAACAGACGGAAAACAAAACATAGCACGAGTGCATGAGCAGAGTTTGCATTCATTAAAGTTGTAAAAGAACAGACAAGACTTTATTTTACTGTACTCTTCTTATCGACATCAATGCTCCAAAACGAGACTAAGTTGAAAGACTTAAAAACGGTTTCGAAATGGCCACTCCACTTTTTGAATAAATCAACTCTCATGTACTGCTTATCAGTTGTTCGCTAGCTTCGTCTGGCAACATGAAGTGTTTAAAATCGACTCAATTAGCCAACAAAAAAAGACGTTTTCCAGCATTTTAAAAGTTAAACGACAATGGCGTACATTGTTGCCCCTTTAACGGCTCGTCCGCAGATTACAAGTTACGGACACAACCATGAGCCCATAGTCCTGGGTTATGACTGAGCTGCTGACACAAGACATTGTTTTACCTATTCTGAAAAAAGCTTTCAAAGATCTCCTAGCCTTTGTGTTTTGGGATAAAGGGCCTTGTTTAGCTTCCTTATGTATGTGTAAAATCCCGCCCAACACTTGTGACCTGCGCTTTGCACCAGACCAATTTCACCGTCTTCTATGATATTTCAATTACTGAACCGACCCTAGAAACGGAGTGATTCCACTTCTTGAATATATGGTATCTGGGACAATCATTTCGTATGCTGTAAAAGCTGTTCTCTTTTCCTTACCGCTGTTGCACCCGTACAGTTCAATTCTCATAGCAATATGACTATGCCACTGTTTGGGGTAAAACCGGACAAAGCGACCATGGAAACTGGGATAGAGACGATTGTACACCACGGTGTTCCTGTCACTGTTGCCAGGGAACATCTAAAAAGCAAAAAAAATTAATAACCAAGACTCCGTATGTGCACAATACAACTTGGATGCAAATATAATCGTAGCCATTGGAGTTACGGCCCTCGTTCCGTTCGCTCACTTTATCTATCTCAAACTTGGCGTCCCTTAGAGAATTTTGACAGACAGGTAATCTAAATTACCGTTGCTTTACGCCGATGAATAGTGTGCCACTGCCATCACTCAGGTCAGAATCTTTAGGTTCGTTAGGGAGCATTCATTTTTTAGAGAGGGGGGGGGGGGGGGGCCGGAGGAATTCAGGGGAGGGTCATTAACTTTTTGCCTGCCCAAAAAGGGAGGGTCAGCATAAATTTGACACAACAAAGAGGTGGGTCACTATAAATTTTACTGCTTCCCGGGGGAGGGTCACATTTTTTAACAAAAAATATAAAGGGAGGGCTGGGAGATTTTACATTCATGCTTATAGGGATTCCTCCAGCCGACCCCCCCCCCCCTTCTAAAAAATGAATGCTCCCTTAGCGGGTCCACTATGTTTAATGCAGCAAAATTTCGGGTCACAAAACGACTAAAGTGATTTCTTACCTGGACCTTCTTCTTAATGCTGTAGAACCTGAACTTGCTGCCGTACAAACTGTAACTTATCTCGTATTTCTTCACCCACTGGTTTGCCTCGTAGCGACCTTGCGTTGCCACAGCGACAACCTTTGAGATTTGGCCAAGGTCAACTTGCATCCATTGGAACACGTTTTTATATCGTGAAACCCAACCTCCTGAACCCCCGCTGTTGAGAAGATTGAGTCGCGCTCTCCACGGGCCGTGTCGGGCATCCCACATGGACGTGGCCTTGAAGGAGTATTTGGGGAGGCGGCCGTCTTCGAAACCCAACGGAGCACCGCATGCACCTAAAAGAGTCGAGTCAATGAAGACAACATTGTATTAAATGGGTGGAGTCTTCTTTTATGGCGGTTCTGCTTATTCAAAACGCCTCGAAACAAACAATAAACAGGCTTAAAGCATTGGCTTTCCCTCTTCTGAAAAATCAAAGCTGCAACCGGGAACCTCGTCATGAAACTGGTGTAATTGTGCTATGGCTCCAGATGGTAGTATGCGTTTGTGTCCGCCAAAATTAGCTTTCAAAATAAGATAACACCTGGAGAACACTGAAAACACCAACTTTACCTAAAGCGCAACCAAACATCTCAACTCTCATAGCGATGTGGCTTCTCCAAGACCATGGGTGGAATCTGATGAATCGAGCTCTCATGGACGGGATTATGGAATTGTAAACTATAGTGCTCCTGTCACGGTTACCAGGGAAATACTATAAAACAAATTTCAATACAGGGGTTAATTGAGTTCCGGACATGTATCAACTAGCAAAACATTTAAGTATTCATGATTTCCATAGAAAAGCCGGCGGCAAATTAAACCGCAGCTACCAGGAAAATACTGCTATACGAATTTCAATACAAGGGTTGACTGTGCTGCAGCAAGTATTGATTAGCAATACTGTGCCGTATCGATGATTTCGATACAACACTCGGCTGAGACAACACCTACGATAATTTTCCTCTCAGAATTACCTGCCTGGTCTTTGAACAAACCGAGAAGAAACTGGTTTCCCATGTAAATGGCAAGCAACGCTAGATAACTCACTCCTCTACTCTCTGCCTGTGTTCTTTAAGCCAAGAGTTGTCGCTCTATTACATACCTTGACTCGTGAATGCTGCGTGTACTTAGCAAAGTGTATTCCATCAACACTGGACGACAAGTAGTACGCAGTAACCCACTGGCTGGCTAAAGCTCTGCCTTGTGTGCCAATTCGGATGATTTTGGATATACGACCAAGATCGATTTGCAGAAACTGGTGGCGATTATTGTGTCTAGGGAAAATGAATTTACGTTAAAGCTGTATATCCAAAGACCAAGGGACATTTAATCATCTTTTACCATGATAACCATCAGTTGTCTCTTACCGTGATAACCACGCGCTCATATATCTTCCCATGCGCCGTCCGTTCAGCCTTGCTAAGTAAGGACCGTGATATTTATCCCACATGGATGACGCGGTGATGGCGGAGTTCTTAATAGCCCCGGTCATCATGCCTAACGGTCTATTGCACATATGTCCTGCAACAACCAACAGCCAGAATGAACACAAGGAATGCGTTTCTTGTAAAAATACCGAAGCTTGCTGTGAAATATTAAGGGTAATATCTCCCTACTTCAAAACACTGAAGAGTCTGACACGAGAGAAGGATTGTCAGACCATTGTAGTGGACCGTGGCTGTAGCAGTCAGTTTCAAAGGACACTCGCTTTTGGATTGAGCAGATCTGAAAAAACGCGCCGAGTGAACTGTCAAGCCAATCACGTCACTAACGTGCTTGCAATACTTTGGGGCCCTTACAAACGTTTCTCTTCCTCTTCCGTTTAGCCAAATATCGATTGATTACAACGCTGTCAAGCTGTTTGAAGTGGGACTGATTCCTATCCCAAGATCGGCTTTATTATTTGTTGCCAACACAATGCGGCAAAATCGAAGCAAATTTACAAAGACAGTTTTACAGCTTTTAAAAGTATGGTTCACACTGGTGTAGTCACATTCTTAATACTATGCTTACCTCTGCTGCAGCCGTACAACTCCATCCTCATGGAAATATGACCATACCAGGTCCTGGGGTAGAGCCTTACGAACCGCGCGTGGATTGGTGACCGGAAACGGTTGATGACTATCAGCTGCCTCTCGGAGTTTCCTTGGAAGACCTACATAAACAGAAAGGATGTTCAGCGTGTGCGGAAAAACAAAACCCTCGACCATTAACGGACGCCGAAATAGGGCGCTTAAGGTATCGTATTAATTTGTACCCACCCTGGTTCGACCTCCTTCTTTGTAGATCTTGAAGTGGAAACCATTCATGCCGTAACGAATGCTGTAGCTCGTCACCCATTGGTTCGCGTCATATCTTCCTTGAGTCGCACATTTGGTGATGGTTGCCCGGTTACCAAGGTCAACCTGGTACCACTGACGTCTGTTGTTGTATTTAGCGATCCAGCAGCCGAACTTTGAACCACTGCGCATGGAATTCAGCCTGCCTTGATAGGCTGCGTAATTCGTGTGGTAGATGGACGAAGCAGTTAAAGCGACGTCAGGTAAGCGACCGTCTTCTATACCAAGCGGGATATCACAGCGCTCTGAAAGAAAGTACAGAGATGGCAAGCTTAATATAAAGATATCTTCCCTTTATTCCACCAGATATTTTTAGGTTTCTCACCGTACCGTGCTTTAAATACACTTTATTCCAAAATGGCCACCATTTTAACATTCTTTTGTTTTTATTTAAATTAGCCATTGTTTGCTCGTTCAAGGTAAAACATTCTTTTGAATTTCGAGCTTAACAAGGAGGCAACAAGGGCTAATTTGGCTAAAAACAAAGGAAAATCTGATTAAAACAGCGGCCAGCGGAATACGTTGTACGTTGTTACCATACAAGCAATAACTTGACCGGATACCAGCTCCGATTAGGCCATATGTTATAGTCCGGATCACTAGCACAAGAGTAGATAAGGTTATTTTTAGTTGCTGAAAATCCCGTTAAAAGTGGTTTCCACGGTTGCAAGTGCTCTCCTCTGTGCAAAAAACACGTGGCATAAAATACGTGCGATACATACGTGGCAAAAAATACGTGGCATTTGATTGGTTGAATTGGATGAATGTACCTGTCTCTGATTACTAGCGCGCAAAAAGTCGTTCCAAAAATAGCTCGGTCTACTCCTGTGTTGGCGTACAAACCCAGTGGTGGAGTTGGACGCTCCTACTAGGGGCTCCTGGTTGAGTCAATAAAATGCTGTGCTTTTATCTCGCTTAAAAGTATAAAACATAACGGAGTCTATGTGAATGCGCTTCCTCAGCTCTCACCTGGAGTGCAGCCGTGTAGCTCCACCCTCATTGATATGTGCCTGTACCAGCCACGCGGGTGAAGGCGGACACAGCGTGTTACGATTGGCGGATTAAGCGTCCGGGTAACAACTGATACACCGTCGTAGTTTCCTGCGAAGTACTATGATGCGAAATGAAATATCTCAGGATACATCTATGAAATGCAGGTTAGCAGGTAGTTTTCTATGGATTTGTCATTCCCCCCGCCTTCCTTCTCATATGGGCCGCGATACAACAGGAACACTTTTAATTGAGACCCATAAAAAGACTTGTCAAAGTGAAGGTGATTAGTCGGAACCTTTCGACCACCTCAACGGAAGACATCACCTGGCAAAGCCAAATGAGTTGCGTAGATGGTATTAGTTAACTGGCTTGTGGCCTTGTTGGTCAATGGAAACGCGGTGTTCAAACCCAGGGTCAGAAAATCGACAATTTTGACTGTCTCCAAAATGGGCTGATTATCACATTCGGTAGAGATGCTAGAACTAACGTTGCAAAGTATCCCTAAGTTTCGCCGTCGGTCGGTTCGCTTATGCCCCTACAGAAACCTGACGATTGAGAGAAGTTAATAAAGTAACCAGTGATTAAACATCCCAATAACTTGAAAGCTTTCCTGTTTGATGGTAATTTCCTTTTCAAAAGCACAGGAGGTACGTCAAGTCGTGGAGCGCGCGAGAAAGACTTCACTTTTTGTCTTCCTCTTGTTTAAGGCTTTTGTTCGCTTCTCGCGTTAAGGGAAAGGAAATGACTGCGACGCAAGTCCCTGGAAACCCGAAAGCTGAACAAAGACTATTCATCGTACCTTCAGACGATCCTTCTCTTTATAAGGCACAAAGTGGACACAGTCGATGCTGTATGAGATCGTGTAACGCGTTACCCATTGCTTAGCCAATTTCCTTCCTTGGGTAGATACCATAGTCAACTTGAGAAGGCGGCGCAGATCGAACTGTATCCACTGATTGTGGTTATTGTATCGCGCTGACCACCCTCCCATGTATCGTCCAGTGCGCACGCGCTTTAGCCTTCCAAGATAAGGTGCGTGGTATTTATTGGCCATAGACGAAGCGGACATCTGACCGTTTTTCAAGCGACCGCTTTGTATACCGAATGGGTAGCTGCAGACTCTTGTTAGCTCTGCCAAAATGAGAAAAATAACGTCGTCCTTCTTGGTCTTAGACTTACTTGACCCGATACCCTTAGAGCGAGACGAGAATTGCTCGCCTCGCTCGATGAACGTAAAACCCAACCTACCCCCCCCCGTGTCGTCCCCTCACCCGTCCCCAGAATCAAACCTCAAACGCGCTGTTGCTCTCGAACACCAAAGACAACCCTGCCGCAAACCACCGCAAATAAAGTGATCAGCAATAAGGCTGATGAAAAAGAACCTCTCTTCTCCTTCTACTTTATCTTTCAAGATGGAAATGCTTGCTTGAACCAAGTTGTATATGCAAAATGTAAAGTGTTTTGCAACAGAGCTTCAAACTTGAAGAGTCAGGTTTACCTTTCTGGCATCCATAGAGCTCCACACGCATTGAAATGTGGCTTCTCCAAGCTTTGGGATGAATACGGACATATTGAGCTGTGAACGGTTCAAGTAAGGTGTATGATACAAAGGAATTTCGGTCTGAGTTGCCACGGAACATCTATTGAGAGAAAGGGGAAACGTTAGTCCAGTATTGTCGTTTCCTTAATACCGACCTACCGCAGGTTTAACTGGTTTTTACCCAACTTAAAAGGGCTAAAACGGGTTTAAGCAACATTACACGGGTTCAACCCGTGAGACCTGATCTTACGTACAACACATCCACTGTACAAAGTCATCCAGCCTTCGAGCAACTTGACCTTGTTTCACTTACCCTTATTTTTCTTTTTTCTCTGTAAGCTTTAAAGCTCATGCCATTTCCATACGACAGCACATATCGCGTAACCCATTGATGTGCGTCTCGTCTGCCTTGTGTCGTAATTCCAGTCACACGCGCGAGGTCTCCGCAATTTATCTGGAGCCATTGTCGAGCGTTATTCACGCGCGCGCTCCACGAGCGAATTGAATTGATTCTTCCAACCCAGGGCGCCAAGTAGTGGTTGGCATAAGATGACGCGCTCAGGGCCCCGTCTACGATTCGTTTGTCTTCCATGCCAAGTGGAAGGGAACAGCGTCCTGTGATGCCAAAAGAAATAAAGGAAACAAATCTTCCAGTTAATTCCGATCCTCAGATCATTCCCTCAAGCTGCAGTCTGTACACAGAATGGATGACTACCCCGGCTCGCAAGGTTTCGGTTTCAACCTCAATATACGGCACCGTTATAGTTTGAAAGTTATAAACACCGGCTATAATCCCAGGGTTTATTCCTCAGCTATATAATTATCCCAGGGATAAACCCCCGTCAAACTCAACCAGGACTCGGTAATAAAACCTAAGCACAGGTTTGCAATGTTAAAGAACACAAAATACAAGACAACAATACAATAACAACAACAACAACAACAACAACAACAACAACAACGAAAAAACGATAGACATGTGCCCCCATCTCGAGGACAAATGACGAACAATGTCAACCCCTTTGAAAGGCAAATCGTTCCAGTAGCTGCTGACTTCACACACAGCATTTGGCCCTTTGGCACGACGTCCGCAAATTATGCCAGGAAAGTGTAGGCCTGATTAAGGGTAAAACAAACTAAGATAAAACTGCTTCAGTTAAAAAACATGATGCGTTTACCTGCTGGGCAACCGTTGAGTTCCACTCTCATTGAGATCCAATTGTGCCAGCCCTTTGGAAGGAATCTGAGGACTCTGGCCCGAGGCATTGGGAAAAGCCTATGCATTACAATGCCGTTTCTATTGCGATTTCCAGGGAAATACTGCAAGCAAGGAAAACGGAACAACATACTTGAGCTCAGTATGAATTCCTCCCAAAATAATAAACTACCTCATTTTATGAAATGGTGAATTTATCTATCAGTTACGCGACCAAACCCGGAGGAAAATATTATCTGCTTTCTCCTCTTAGGAGTCGAACATACTACTGAGCTACAGGAGACTCACAGAAGCTAATCCAGTTGAAGATGTTCCTGGTGTTTTTTTTTTATTATTTCAGCTATCATCAGATCTGAGCAAAACCTTAGTCCGAAACTTTGTGTTGCTCGTTTCAGTTACAGAGGCCAAAGGAGTAAGTTAAAATTTGCAAATTTGAATAATTTAAAAAGTTAAGACCCTGGGCCCGGTTGTTTCGAAAGCCGATTAACGCTAACCCTCGATTAAAAAGTAACCGACGTTTTAATTTCTCCCTCTGAAAACACTCTCAAAAAGTGGTTTTAGACTCAAGCGGAAGAAAAGTGTAAGTTACAACTGACAAGCAAAAATCTTCCGGAAAAACCTTTGTGAATTGGTAAATAAACTGGAATCAATCGGGCTTTGAACAACTGGGCCCTGGTATCATTTTGTGGGAAAAGTGATTTCCACTTTTTACATTGACAAAAAATTGGAAACACATGCCTTACGTTACTGAAAACTCTTCGATGGTTTGATAAAAGGACACAGAAGTCACACAGAGCTAATTTCCATCTTCACACTCTTTTTCCTTTGAGTGTTGACAATAACTTTGTGATTGCTTACGTACTATTCTTTCTAATTGGCCGAAAAATATTGTACGTCTTTCTCCACCAATAAGAACCAAAACCCAAATCAATCGTCATTTGATCGCGCAAGTTTTCCCACGCTTATCGCCGGTCACATCTATCAGCTTCAAATTCCAACTGGTTCATTTGAGCGTTTGGTCGTACGTCACACAAACCGTACTACAGGTAAGAGACGGCTACTCCGCACCATGGTAACAGCACTATTCACTAGACTCGACTTACATATACATTTCCTTGCGACCAGAAAGTAGTGAAGTGTGCTCCGTCAAGACTGTATTCAATCAGATAACGCGTCACCCACTGGTTGGTATTATCGTTCCTTCCTTGAGTGGTCACACTGGTAATTTTCATGGGTGTCCTCAAGTCTATCTGTAGAAATTGGTAGGTGTTGCGGATACCTGCCGCCCATGCTCCGATTTTTCGTCCCGCGCGCTTCTGGTTGAGTCGGCCAAGGTACGCAGCATGATTAATGTCCGCTTCGGACGAGGCGCTGATTTGTTGGCTACGTATCTTGCCGCTTTCCATTCCGATTGGCCGATTGCATTGCGGACCTAGAGATTACAATTGTATAATGAGCCAGCCTGTCAGTCAGCCAGACAGCAAGCCAGCCAATCAGTCAGTCAGTCAGTCAGTCAGTCAATCAGTCAATCAGTCAGTCAACTCGTCAGTCAATCAATTAATCAATCCATCCATTCATCAGTCCGGCAGCCAGCCACTCAGACAGTCAGTCAGTCAGTCGATCAGTCCGTCATTCAGTTAGTAAGCCAGTCAATCACACATTTTCAACAGTACTTACCAACGATGCATCCATAGAACTCTACCCTCATGGAGATCCATCCATGATAGGTAACAGGGTGCAGACGAATGTAGCGGGCGATGATTGGTCTGTTCAAGGTGTGTGTTACTACAACGTAGCGGTCAGAATTGCCTCGATACAACTGAAAAATAATGCATTGAAAGATTCAATGACAAGAAGGACTGGGAAACACTCCTACAGTACCATGTCGAGGAGAACAGAACTGATCAATAACCAGTGAACAAGGTCTTGGGAAAAATGTTGCAATGGGCTTTTATCACGCGGCGTCCTCTTTGAATCCGAGGGACTGAAAACCTTTGCTTTGTCCCCACCCCCGGAACTCGTTCTCAAACTTATCAACTCGAGGCTCGGGGTACGAGTCCTATTGTTCCTAACCAAGATGGCCGCCGCGTGATAAAAGCCCATGTACCTTGGTAAAGGTGCAAATATTCTATGACCTGATTAAAAAAAACCCGTACAACAAATAGCATGGGCCATGCTATTTGTTTTACATCCTCACCCCCTATCTTTAAGAATGTCGTGTGCATATAAGAAAATAACAAACGAGGGTTTGTTCCAAGATCTTTATCCGATTAATTGTAATCCAGTAAACATAAAACAAATAAACATAGACAATACCTTGACAACTCCTCGTTCTTTGTAGTAATAATAGTTGGAGCCGTCTTTGCTGAAGGTGATTTTGTAGCTCTTGACCCATTGTTCTGCGTCATACCTGCCTTGAGTGGCAACTCCTGTTACACGAGTTATGGCCTCGAAATCAACCTGATAGGAAGAGATATGTGCAATTAAGTTACGGTCTCTATACATTGCAGTCAGAGATAAGTATAGATCACTTTCAGAGGACATCACAACGACCACGTTGTGGCATAAACGAATTATCTGAGACTTGAACACTGTTGTTTCAGTAGAAAAATAATGATGGCAGCTATAGTCACCAGAGTGAGAACCGTCTATAAGCAGAGATAAGTCAGGTTTAGACAAAAAATAGACCAAGAAAGATCAGTGTCAAAGGTATTATAAGTATCTTCCTGAAGTCAGTGAGAGGGGTTTCCAGTTGTTGACAAACATTTAGAGGTCAAGGAGGAAAGGAAAAGAACCCGTTAATTCCTAAGCAGGGTGCCTTCGAAGTATTCTTTCGATTTACCATTCAATCAAGATTTAAGGGTTGTTTTGTTAAGTGGTAAACAAGCAGTGTACAATATTCAGTGGAACTTGCTTGCAAGTGGTGTTGCGTGGCAAGTTGCAATAAATATGGCAGGCAGTTTAATAACGCGTCGACTCTTCATTGATCGTGTCACTAACCTGTAACCACTGCCTCAGATTGTTGGTGCGAGCGCACCAGGAACCGCCCAGTCTGGAGACCCTCCTCTGGTGCAAGCGCGCATTCCACGGCCCACAGTAAAAACTGTGATACGAGGAAGCTGTGAGTAGAGGATTGGCTATACGACGGTCGGCTAGGCCAAGTGGCATATTACAACGATCTGCGAGGGTAACCACATGGTACAAACGTTAAAAAACACTGCACTGCTGCTGTAAGATCTTAAACAATTGCCCGAGAAGAAGTACAAGAAATTTAAGAATATAAGTCATTCTCAAATTAAAGACATCAAACAATACAATCTACAAATGGCGTTAACGTTAAAGAGTACACAGTCTATGGCTACCGGGAAAACATTCCAGAGCAAAAAATTAAGTATAGGTCGCTCAGTATGGAGCCCGGGTATTCACTTATTTCACCACACCTGAAGAAACTAGAAGCAAGACAAACACCGGTCCCAATATGACACCAGGAGCCCATAGGTTGGAGGGTGCTGCCCTCAGCAGAGTAACAATTGTGGCTATTTTTAGAATTCATCTTTCGGGCGAAAATGAATGTTTCCATAACAATGACGTCAGCTGAACTCGTTACAAACCATTATTGCAATATGGTTACTTGCTTTTGATCGCCGCAAAAATGAACTAAAACAAATATTAGGTCTAAATGTGAAGATGAATGCCGTAAATGATACGCTTTTGCAAACGCCTCCTGCTAAGAAGAATAAACACGGTAAACGTCCACTTCCGGTTGACCGTCCGTCCGCGCTCAAAAACGCCATTGCTTAAACTCCCTATTATCTTACTGCTTACTTTCTGGGCATCCGTAAAGTTCAATCCTCATTGCGATGTAACTGTACCAGCCTTTGGGCACGATGCGGAAGTAAACAGCTTTGATTGGTGGAGAAAATGCATTGTCTTTTACAGAGTAGCGATCGCTGTTAGCCTGGAAATACTGCAAATGAAATCAAAGAAAGTTGTGTCTATTATTAGAGAATGGAAAACGTTGTATTTTTCTCTCGTGTTGGTATGAGACACCGACCGGTTGCTGTTGCTAAAGAAGGAAATCAGGGCAAAAATCGTGGCAGAATGCCAAACCGAATTGTTTCCACAGCTGTCTACCCTTGTATATAGAAATACAAAACCAAAACAAACAGTGCAGGGTTCATAGACACTTAACAGATAACATTCAATGATACGATTTTTTTAAAGAAGCCTCTTGTTCTTTTCGAGTCTCGTACAGTATATAGAGTTTCAAAGGTCACAAAAACTAAATTCGACAACCTATGTTATATCTTCAGGTCTTCGCTACCCTAAAGTTCGCTACCCTAAAGTTGGCAATAACTCGCTCGTTTTAGGATGGAAGGAATTTTTCATGATAGTCTTTTGAAGATATAAAAATATCCCATAATTTCTCAAATTCTCATTCTTGGCAGTGACGGCACCTTTTCTTGACTCAATACCGGTACGAACCTTATAATTTCCATATTCCATGTAATATTCAAAATGCACGTTATCCTGACTAAATGCCACCAGAAAGCGCGTGACCCACTGTTTGGCGTCGGCTCGCCCTTGCGTGGCAATTCCCGTGATTTTCATTGGTCGGGCAAGCGCAATCTGCAGCCATTGGTTGGCGTTGCGGATCCTTGCGACCCACGCCCCCATAAAACGGCCAGTTCGTGTGCGGTGCAGTCGGGCGAGGTAAGGTCCGTGGAAAGCGTTTACTGAGGACGAAGCTGTCATAGCGGTGTTCTTTATTCTGCCGTTCTGTATGCCAACTGGGGATGCGCAAGGTCGAGCTGGAGGAAAAAACACAAGAGTTAACACCTCACAAAGTGCGTGTTTGCGTGATAACACGACATCAGCCAAATACGCCTTGGAAACTTTAACAGGATGCGTCCGATGAGTTGTAACGAATGTGACGCAATTCAAGATGGCCCCGAAATGTCACTGACGTAGTTGAAAATGGCGCAGAAACGCTACTCCAACGAAAATTAATGTTCCTTTAGTGGTTTCGCCTAGGTACACAGGACACCCTCCCTCCGCACAAAACCACAGGATTCTACCATATCAGGAAGCGTTTCTTTGGAGAAACGGGTATATCACATGCACTCCTGGAGTCATGTCGTATCACCTGTTACTATTTCATTTGTCTTGCGCAAACCTTGAGATTCTCCTTCTACGGCCTTTTTCGCACGACTAGCTACTGTAGTTAGCTGCTTACCCGCTAAACATCCATAGAATTCAACTCTAATCGATATGCGGCTGCGCCAGGATCTGGGATGAATTCGCACAAACTGCGCTTTGAACGGAGGAACGAATCTGTAGGCGACCACCGTGTGTCGGTCAAAATTACCACGGAAAAGCTGTCGAAAAGTAAAGTAAAGTAATGATCAGGGTCGTCTAAAGATCTATTAATATGGAACAGAAAGGCTGATCCGCCGTTAAAATGCTTCTACGGTCCAAAACTTCTACGGGAATTCAATAGCTCTTACTAACCGAGTTCGCCCGAGTGCCGTACTGTAAGCATTACAAAAATAGGACGGGACAGTTTAACAACTCAGAGTGCAACGCAGATGAAAATAATCAATAGAAAAACTCTTTGATGGTTTGGGCCAGAAATGGTATGAAAAACCAGACGTTTCGAGGCTGCTGCCTCTTCCTAAATGGCAAAGGTATAACTAAAAAATGTCTATAAGTTATGGCCCGCGTTTTTCCTCTTCAATTTATGGGCGGGGTTAGAAAGATGTTTACGAAGTCAAGCGGGTCGTACTCTAGAATACGGCCCGCCAAATTGACCAATCATAGCGCACGTAGTATCTAAAAAATATTCTGGTATATAGAGCAAACAAACTTAAGCGTACCCTTGTTTGTCCGTACTGCTTGTAGGAGAAGAATGCCCTGCCATTGACGCTGTATGACACAACATACGTTACCACCCACTGGTGTGCATCTTGTCTTCCTTGTGTTGCAATGCCAGTGAAACGTCCCAGCACTCCGAAATCAATCTTAGTTGAAGAGAAAAAGTTAGTTTAACGACAGTTGGATGTGAATAATTTATTGTGTTACAGCACTTGAACGATTCTCCGGAATTAGTTAACAATTAACAACTGCATCGCCTAGTGAAAGTTAGAGGCCTTAAATATCCAGGGGCTACCACCTTTGGAGGCCAGCCCCTAGACTGAATGACACTGTCATGGCTGGCACAACTGCGCAACCCAGCCATGAGCCCCTATGCAAGAACTGAACAGGCACCCATCACACAAGGGGAAAAGGCGAGGCTGGAACATAACCCTCGCCAAACCACACTGGCTGAAAGAACTCCTCATGCTGCCGAAACAAATGCCACAAGCATGATGTTGAGAACTTGCTGTGCACACGCCTGCAGTCCGTCCACTGTCCACTAGCAAGGTGGGGCTATTTGTTCTTTAAATACCTCAAATTTAATTCACACTGCTCTCAAACCCGGCCATTTCACTTTTTCTGAGGGGCGCTTTATCACAGTGATAATACTGAGGTTTCTGTTACAAGACATGCACCGAGAAGAAAAATAAGCGCCACAAAACCGGAAACTGACAATGCCCTATAAACACTTAATTTGCGTCTTCAGTTTATCTGTTTCGGTTTAGATACAAATAAAGGCACAATGCGTCACCTGTAGCCACTGCTTCGCATCATTTCTTTGCGAGACCCAGCCCCCAGTTCTACCGCCACCTGCGACCTGATTGAGACGAGCGCGCTCTGGGCCATGTTTAGAATTGTAACTCGATGAAGCAGAGAACGCTCCACTTGGGATGCGGCGATCTTCTAAGCCAATGGGAATATTGCATCTCCCTAGATAGTACACAATTAACAAGTAAACATTGATTAATAACAAGAAGACCGCATGAGATAAGTAAGGCAGGGGAGGACAGATTTCCCATTGCATTGCAGGCGAGCATGGGAAGGCGAGGAGAAGGCCACTCTAACTACCTACATTTTGTTTATCCAAGATGGTGCATTGCCTACAGGCGTAAATTCGGTCCGCTTCCCTGCTATTGAAAGAATCTTGAATTGTTTTCTCATTATTTCATCCCACCGGCACTATCAACTTATCTCTGCCATTTCTTTTAGCGTTTCGCTTTTTATTTTTGCGAGCTTTTTAAAACGCGTTTATCACAAGTAAAGCAAAATGAAGAAGGGAGCACGAAGAAGCAAGCAGATGAAGTTCACAACCGTACAGCATGCGGAGAAGACCTTTTGGGGAGTAAGTGCACACTTCAATAAAAATTTGTTGGTTTGGTCGCCATGTTTGATTAAAGCCTGACTCCTCAGTTAAGCCTGGTTTCCATATCGTTGTATCTGTCGTATGTGTCGTATGAAAAAAATTCATACGACAGATGCAACTATGTGGAAACCTCCCGTACAACCGCTCAATACGACAGAAACGACAGATACAACTTGTTGTATGAGATAGAATGGATTCTATTTCCTGCAACAGACACAACAGGAAATGGGCGTACGACAGAAAGGACAGATACGACAGATACAACGATATGGAAACCAGGCTTTACTCTCGTCAGTTTTCTAACTCTCCATAATTCAAGATGGCAGCGAAACAGCAGGACTTAGTTTTGAAGATACATCATATTGACAAAAGAAGAAGCTGCCTACCGATAACACAGCCATAAAGTTCCACTCGCATGGAGATGTAACGGTACCACGACCGGATGTGAATTCGTACCAGTCTTCCACGGATTGGCGGTATGAGCGGATGTGAAACAATTGTGTTTCTGTCCCGGTTAGCTTGGAAGACCTGGCAAAGAAAAAAATCAAAGTTGAGGTTCTTGTGTTCTGTAAAGCCTGACGTTACGGGCAAATTGTATTATACAATTGCACACTATGGATTGGCTAAGCAGCCATCCTCTTGGCGTCATTATGCAGTAACTGAAGCATTCACTGAGGGAAACCAGGGAAGGTTCGACTTAAAGGGAGTTCGAGTTATCGGTTAAAGTAAGTTCTGTGAAGTAAAAAAACGTAAATCAGGCAACACAAAGGCCTTTTAAACCTCTAATTTCATTGGACGCAGATCTATCGTGTTTAAGGGTGGGCCCATTGTTTCTGTTGTATGTTTGTTCGCGTCTGCCGTTTTTGGGAGCCTCCGCGTTTTGGGTCAACGCAGGAAATTTGCGACGCAAAAAAATGAAAAACACGCAAACAAACAAAGCAGAATTCTCAACTTGTGGCCTCACGATACAAGTGAAAATAGAACACCCACCTTCTTCGTGTTTCGTTCGAAATAGTACGCAAAATAAACTCCGTCCTGACTGAAGAGCAGATAATAGGAGGTGACCCATCGGTTATCCGTGGGTGACCCCTGGGTCGATACACGCACCACTTTGTGGGGCTTTCGTAAGTCAATCTGGAGCCACTGATAAGCGTTATTGATCCTTGCAGTCCAACTGCCCATGTAAGCCCCCCTGCGTCTGTTGTGTAATCGTGCTAAATAGGGACCCTGTTTGTTATCCCAGCGAGATGATGACGTAATGGCTGCGTTGCCAATGCCACCGCTCTGCATTCCTAATGGTCGGTTGCATAGTTTACCTGCAGAAGCCAAAGCGATCAGATACCTCAGCGACTAACTGTTTGACATCGCTAATTCTGTTAAAGATTTCACCTCAGCGACTAAGCCTAAATTGCTAATTAAGAGTCATTTGGAGTCACACTAGAACAGAACCATAACGTAAAGCTAACTTACCTAGCCTGCAGCCGTAGAGTTCCACTCTCATGGAAATGTGACTGCGCCATGATTTAGGATGAATACGCACATAGCGTGCTTTGAATGGGCGAAGGAACCGATGCATTACAATGAAGTTTCTTTCAAAGTTTCCAGGAAAAACCTGTTGACATTAACGAAACGAAAACAAAGTAAGCTGATAAGCTGGTGAACGCACGGTGGGTAAGTTGTTCAAACGTTAGAATTTGAGCTGTCTTGTTACTTCCTTAGCCGGAAATATAACGCCAATTTTGCCCCCTTTCTTCCTCGATAAATGCATGGATAAACTTACACCTTTGCTACGTTAACCATAAATTTTGAGCTACGATTACATGGCTCCCTTGCGAAAGCTGAAACCGGTCTGAAGCAAAAGTAGCATCAACTCGAACCAATTTATTTAAACACGGGCTCTGAACAAAAACAAACCTCACACCAACTCGAACCGAAACGCTAATGAACTCCACCCGTATCAAAACTAGAATTAGAAATTTGTTCTTCTTTGATATTCAAGTTTCATGACATAACGTATGGAAATGCAAGTAACTGTTTTTTCACCTTAACTCTTCTTCCCTCCTTATACGGATAGAATTTGACGTTGTCCATACTGTATGCAATCGTGTAACTCGTTACCCACTGGTCAGCGTCGTACCTTCCCTGGGTGGCGATTCTCTTCACTCGGCTTAATGTACCCAGGTCTATGTTGAGCCACTGCCTGGCGTTGTTATACCTGGAGTCAAATAATGAAGAATGTACCCAGCGACTTGTAATGTCAACAAGCTAAAATTAAACTATTCATCGACTGAAGGCTTTGGCCCCGTTTTCGACAGTCGTCAAATAGGAAGAAACAAACTTGACTCACAAAAAGAATTTCCTTTCCCATGTTTCCGTACTGAAGAAGACTCAAAACCGCAAAGTGAAACCTGAACAAGAATCTTCGTGACAGTCCCCATAACAGTGCTACTCAACCAAGGACAAAAACCTTGGTATACAATTGTCATTTGTGGCATTTTGTGTTAGGACTAACGATGAAAACCCCCTTATGAACCACCACAGTAGGGAGCTTTAGCGACAAGAATGGCAATGGCAACGAGAACGTCGTTTCAAAATAGCAATTCGCGTCATTGTAATCACGTCGCGATTATTTCAACTCTTTCAATATGTAAAATGTTTGTCTGTTGTCCAAAAATGAAACTGGTATGAACTGCAGGAAAAATTCTCGTCGTGTGCTCACGTTCCCCCGAGCCGCTGATTTGGTCATTTGAAATTGTTCTTTTGCAGGGGACGGAAAAGAAAGGTACCAACTTGTCAAAACACAAGTGAGGAGCGTGCAGAGCAATTGTTTTTGAGCATTTAAATCCCATTGCTTTGTGATGTTGTCGTTCCTAAGGCTCCCTATTTGGACTCGGAGTCGTATAAACGTCAGCAATGTTTGGGACGGGGGGGCGGCAGGAGGCAGGAAACAATATGGAACCGATACAACGTCTTCCATGGGTAACGCAGACGAGATTAGGGTTTCACACCGTGCATTGTATCATTTGTCTCAATACCTTTTGTGTTAATGGAACTATTTGGGGTGCTGGTTACGATCTCCAAAAGATAAATATAAAGGAGAGTAGCATTTCAGACCTAACATGAACGTGCCACAGAACTTACTTAGCAATCCAGCCTCCTCGCACATAACCGTGATTTCTGGACTGAAGGCGAGCGTTCCATGGTCCGTAGTAATAGTTCCACATCGATGAAGCGGTCATGGCCTGCTTCGTGACACGACCATCCTCCATACCCAACGGAACGTCACAAGGATCTGATCAAGACACGATGAAGCAAAAAAAATCATTCAGGATCTACCAAACTAGGGTCTATGTGCATGCTCCAATACGGTGCACCCTACCTGATCTACAGCCGTAGAACTCGGCTCTCATGGAGATGTAGCCGTACCATCCCCACGGGTGAAGGCGTAGGTGTCGGGTCTGTATCGGGGGGCTGAGGCTGTTTTCGACAAGACTCACACGGTCACGATTGGCAGTGAAATACTGCGATGGGAAATTAAAAAGGCTGGTAAGTTCACGTTGACACTCATAGCAAGCTTAAATGTGCAGTTATTACCAGAGGTTTTCTGTTTTTAAGTTCGTATTGTGCTTAAATCGACACTGTTACGACTGAATCCTCTCCAAAATTTCTTTTAAATTGAACTTTTGCAGAAAGTTTCGTTTTGGCCCATTGATTTCAGTTCCCGCAAATTAAAATGGGGTTAAGTGAATTAGGAGCAGCTATTAAGCCAAAATTAAGGGTATTTATAAAGGTCTTTCTTGTTGTCATGGTAACATATTTTGCCTAGATAATGAACATATAATGGATAACGGATGCTTCATAGTGAAGTCAGAAGACCCTCATTAAACTGACCGCGGTGTCGCCCTTACTATGTCTTGACTGCGCTGTCTGTACGTTGCCCAGTGCAGTGTATCCAAGCTGTATGTCAGCTTGTATCTCGTGACCCACTGGTTCGCGTCTCTTCTGCCCTGTGTAACAATCTTCCTAATGGTTGTAGTTCGACCAAAGTCCACCTTGAACCATTGGTTATGATTATTATATCGAGCAATCCAGCAGAAAGGCTTGTGAAGCCGTCCGTTGGGAGCTGTGTAACGCGAGTTGTAAGCTGATGACGAGGTGATTCGTGCGTTCGGGATCCTTCCGGACTCCAAACCGAGTGGGCTGTTGCAAAGTGGTGCTGCAGTTGTAACAAGGAAGAGCCACAAGAATACATTACACAATTCTCTTCCCTTAGACAATGAGCGATGGTGACTGCGATTTCAAAATGGTAAGATTCTATGCGACTCATGTTTATCCTGTCTTTTTAGGCCGAGCGCTACAATCAACCAATATTGAAATGCCAAATTCAAGCCAGTGATACAGCGCATTTCGTTTTAGAGTTGAGACTTTCATGATTGCTTCCGTTCTGCATTACTTTTCTTACTGACTGAATAGAAATTATCGACCAATCAAACGCCACACCAAAACCAATTGCGATTTGCTAACGTCCAGTTCATTGTCTGAAGCCGCATTCGTGATTGGTTAACGTAATTATCTTACTTTTGGTTACACGGCACTAAATTGAACAAAGAAAAGTTCCAAGCTCGCTGAAAGTAAGTTCCTTGCAAAGTCCTCTCAACAAATTTAAGGCAAGTTAATATTTAGAACTTTAGGATGCGGGAGCTCTAGCGGGAAGAGAGGGCGCTGGGGCGTGAATGCTTTCAAGTTACCCACCTATAGGACATCCAAAGAACTCCACTCTCATAGACATAAACGAATACCAGGTCTGCGGATGAACCCGGATGTACGCTGCTACAATGGCTTTCGGGAATGTGTTCACGATTATCGTATGGCGATCACTATTGGCTTGGAAAACCTGGAGAAAGCACAGTTAAAACATTAAAGGGGTATTGACACATGTAATATTAGAAAAATCTCATTGCCTTGTTGTGAGCTGTTCGATCCTTTGCTGAAGTTTCAGCGGAAAGTGGAAAAAGCAAAAATGCCGTGTATTATAAAATTTCAAAACACTTTATCAGGATTGGGACTTGCGGACGCATAAAGATGCTTATCATAGAGCGTGTGAATCTCATTAGCTTTCGTTTCCGAGGATAAAGGATTGTTTTCTTCATATGCTGTGAACAACGAGAACCAGCTGCAAGGAAATAACTTTGACACATAATACATGGTTCCGAAAACTTGTGCACCTTAATAGTCCTGTTTCGAACTCAAGTAAAACTGTTTAAGACACCATGATTAGTACGGGGTGAATCTTAATCTGAAGTAATATATGTACAAGTACAGTACTGATGACAAGACAAACCGTATCGAATCTTTTATTTGCTGGAAGTTGTGCATGTTCTCCTTCAGATCACCCTGTAAAGACGAGTCCATATTTTTTTTATGCAGCGGTCTTGGGGAATTCGAAACACAACCATTAAGTGCACAAAAAGATTCCTAATTCCTGAATCGCAAGCATACCTTTGGATACTTCACAAAACTAAATCCATCTCTACTAAACGTCAGCAAGAACGTCTTGACCCACTGGTTCGCATCTTGGCGACCTTGCGATGATATCTCGGTAATACGCGCCAAGACTCCAAAGTAAACTTGCAGCCACTGGTTTCGAGTGCTGCGCTTCGGAGCCCATGACCAGCGGTGGTTTATACGACCGTGCCAAGGAGTCAGGTATCCATTGTGGTAAGTGGAAGCCGTCAATGCTCCATTGCGCAAGCGTTTGTCTTCCAAGCCGAGTGGCGCGGAACATCGTGCTGCAAAAGGGTTATCAGAAGATATCTGTATTATTTTCTAAAGGGACGTTAAGAAGTAATCATCAGTGATGCATCCTGTTCTGTTCGAGATCAAAACCTCGTAGACAAAAAAAATCGCTCTATTGAAAGAATATCTGCAGAAAACTTTTCCGCAGAACTCTTAGCATTCTCAGCTACGTTACTGCGCATTGCTTTCGGGTGGCGCTGTTCTTCATGCTGAACAAAGGGGATCCAAATAGCAAGTTCCTGAATGAAAACCGTAAGTGTGACCATTGCAATGAAAGCTACTCAGCAGTACTTTCCTGTAGTGCTGCTTATTATGCTGCAAAAGGTGGTTCAGCTAATAGTAACTTTCTGCGCGGTTAGTAACTTTTGAGTTAGTGGATAAAATCCTTAAGCGTGACCATTCAAATGAAAGATACTGAGCAGTACTCTCATGTGGTGCTATTTAGGTCGCTCTAACTTTTGAATCTGTGGATCAAATCCTTAAGGGTGCACATTCAAGTGCAAGCAAATAGGCAGAACAATCTTGTTCTTTAAGTTTAGCATTTCACATGAAAGCTAGAGCAGCGCTTTCTGGCAGTATACTCTACAAGGTGACTCCAACTTTGGAGTAATGATTCCTTTCGGCCAATCGAACGAAATTCTTCAGACCAAAGCTTTTCTGGTGTATTGTTTGTTCAAATGTACAAAGTGCTTTTCTGTCTTATTTGTAAAGCAAGAGGTGTACCTTCAGGGCATCCATAGAACTCCACTCTCATGCAGATGTGTCGGTACCATCCCCAAGGATGGATCTTGATGTAACGCGCTATAATGCGCGGGAACAAACGATATTGAACAACAGTATTCTGGTTTTTGTTTCCTGTGAAGTACTGCAATACAAAATGAAAACAGTGCGTGATTAAGTTTTCCAGTCTCGTACAGTACGTGTGGTTTAAGAATGCTTATTATTTGTTGGGAGCTTGCGGTTGGCGATCAAGCGGATAACATCGCGCTTACCACTGGAATATTCCGTTTTCAAAACCTAAAGCTGCGCGGAGGTCCTCAAAGCGGGCCTGGAACAGTTCAAATGATACATTCTGTTCCCAACGAGTGCCTTTGGAAGTACCGGGGTACTCTACAATTTCCACTTGGATTTTCTGTTTCTAATCACAACCGAAATAATTTTCTGGATTTGTTGGAAAAGATGACCGCCCCAGCTCAAGTAGCAGATGGACACAGGCACCTTTTAGACACATGCACCTCTTCGATACATGCACTCTTTGGACACAGGCACTTTTTGGACTTAATATGCAACTTTTGGAGGCATGCACCTTTTGGACACAGCCACTTTTTGAAAAGAGGCATTTTTTTGGACAAGGCACTTCTTGGACACATGCAACTTTGGAACAGACGCACCTTTTGGACACATGCACCTTTTGAACAGACGCACCTTTTGGATACATGCAGCTTTGCGACGCTTGCCCCTTTTAGACACATGCGGTTCCTGGGGACAGGAATGTTTTCGTTCCGAACGGAACGCCGACACGTCTGTATCGTTTGAACCAATTCGATCTTTGCGCCGTTAACATGTTGTGACGTGTCAACTCACCTTTCTCGCACTATTCTGCATATACTCAGCAAAGAACACGTTATCCTGGCTGTAGCTGAGATAATACTGAGTCACCCAGTTACCAGCGTCTTGCCTTCCCTGAGTGGCAAACTTCACCACTCGCATCGTGCGGCCAAAATCAACCGCAAGCCACTGGTACCGATTGTTGTGACGAGCACACCAAGCGCCCATCCTGGCACCTGACCTGCGGAGAAAGAGTCTTCCGTTGCTGGGACCGTGATTTTTATCCCACGAAGATGCAGCGCTTATCTGTTTAGTACGTATGCGACCATTTTGCATTCCCAGTGGCTTGTTACATTGCGGACCTGGAAAGAGAAAAATCGCAAAGTGAATTGTTTGAAGTGGTGTTACGGAAGTCAATTTTCCCCTAACTCCTCTTATAACTTTGTTTCGACATATCTTTGCTTGTTGTGAGAGAAAAGTGTTGCCTTAACGAACGTTTCTTGCAGCCGCTGGCGGTCCTCTTTTCTGTTTTTTACTTCAACATGGCTGGCGCGAAGTCAAAGCGATCATACCAAGATTAAGCGCGGGAAAATGCATTGGATAAAGCAACAGTTGGTTTTGCTTTACTCGCGATTGACGTAAGAAGTGGCGCGAGATTTTCCAGTCAATCATTACACGTAGTAATGCAAAACAAGGCAAATCGCGAAATTGCTTGCGACTCTCTTATGAAGACCGCTATAGCTTGGCAAAAGGAGCCTGACATGAAGGTTACAAACTGCCTGAATCATAGATTAGCTGAATTCATCGTCGTTTAATTGGATATTTCACTTACCAACAATGCAGCCATAAAATTCAACCCTCATTGAGATCCCGCTTCGCCATGTGACAGGGTGGATTCTGAAATAGCGAGCTTTTACTGGCCTCAAAAGTCGGTTACAAACAACTATAAACCGGTCATAGTTTGCCGCGAAGGTCTGGTACAGAAAAAAAATGCATGCATAAATTAGTTCTGACCGACTGAAACCCAGAGATAAGCATAAGTATCGTGAGGCAAATGGTACAGTTATATTCCTGTCGTTTCGGTAAAAAAGAGATAAGAAGAATACGTCCAAAGTTATTCCTTTTTTTCTGAAATATTTCCAGTGGAAAGGACTGTTCCATTTGTTGTCCCACCGAAAAGACGGTGTTTTCCATTCACGCTTAAAGTCACAGATTATGATCTACCTTTGTTTGACCGCCTTCTTTGTAAGTAATGAACCTTTGACCTCTGGTACTGAACGACAAGTAGTATCCCGTCACCCATTGGTCCGCATTGTGTCGGCCCTGAGTGCAAACCTTCGTGACCACCGTGTCGGTTCCAAAGTCCACCTGAAGCCATTGTTTATTGTTGCGCAAGCGCGAGCACCAAGCCCCTCCGTTACGGCCAGCGCGGCGCTGGTGAAGTCTGGCGTTTCTGGCTGCGCAGTAATAGCTTGCTGAGGACGAAGCTCTGAACATTGGGTTTGGTATACGGCCGTCCTCTAAACCAAGAGGCATATCGCATTTGCCTAAGAAAAGGAAAGAGAAGATAAAGAATGTGAGCAGTCGTCGGGTATTCTGAATACATAGAATTGTTGTCACTGTGATAGGAATTTGATTTCAGCGGGTTAAAGTGGTGACAAAACTTCAGTCCAAATCAAGACTGCACACAGGCCTGTCCCACGAGTGAACAACTGATTAAAGAGAGAGCGCAACATAAAATTTTCTTCATGATATTATCATCATCTTTTTTGCCATGCTGTCACATATCTCCAACACCGGCGGTGTTGCAGATGCATAATGTTTAAGTTTCGTTTTGAAATGGTTTGGATTTGTCTTTTTACCGAGCAGATACTTGTATGACGTGTATGAGGCGTGCGCATACGTGTATGATGTGTATGAGGCATGCGCCTTTCATTCACGACTGCATTCTCTTTACCAATAGCGACCCACAGACTACTTACTCCAAGGACATCCGTACAACTCTACTCTCATGGAGATATGAGATCGCCACCTTCGAGGGTTAATACGGACAAATCTTCCGTAAACTGGCGGGTCGAGTGATTGGGTACGAACTCCATTTCTATCGTAATTGGCTGGGAAGGTCTGAAATCAAACATGAATACAATTGCGTCAAGTCTCGGTATGCGCACTCTAAAGCATGAACCAGTTAAGAGGCTGGTAAGGGGGGGGTCTAGATCATGTTTCACGGAAAATAAAACGGTCTTTTCACAATTCACGAAAACGAAGGCATATTGAAAATCACAGTTCACGGCGAATTAAACGTGTATTTCTCGTTTCACGGAAAATAATTTTGCCCAATCACGCCTCACGGCTGCTATTGAAATCACGATTCACGAGGAAAAAATAGCCATTTCACATTTCACGAAAAAAAAAAATCAAACAAACCAACAAAAAAAAAAACAGCCGATCACGAGTCACGAAAATACCCTTTACCACCCTCAATTCAGTGGCAAATTTGTACAATAGCCTCCACTCACCTTGAC
Organism: Astreopora myriophthalma; assembly: GCA_014634185.1. Lineage (NCBI taxonomy): Eukaryota > Metazoa > Cnidaria > Anthozoa > Scleractinia > Acroporidae > Astreopora > Astreopora myriophthalma. The sequence continues at coordinate 1,968,093 of BLFK01000783.1, read as the reverse complement.
ATTGTCCCACCAGTCTTTGACATATGCGAAGCGCACGCCATCCGAACTGTACAGAACCCAATACGAATACACCCACTGGTCAGCGTCCTGTCGACCCTGAGTGTTAATACCTGTGACCTTCATTGACTTTCCCAAATCGATCTGTAGCCATTGGTTGTGGTTGTTGTGGCGGGAACACCAGGCCCCCATCAGCCGTCCACGCCGCGCTCGGTGCAGTCTTCCCAACCAAGGAGCGTGATTTTTGTCCGCCTGCGACGAGGCTTTCATAGCAGAGTTCCTGATGCGACCATTTTGGATTCCGACAGGGGCATTGCAGAAATTCTCTGTAATCACAATATCGAAGCATCAGTCACACATGAATGTGGTTTCAACCGACCTAAGTGACTACCGATAGATTCAGGAAGAGTGGCTGCGTATTGGAGATCGCTGACATAATACACAATATAAGAAATTAATGAGAACTGATTTAAATTAGCTTTCAGGAATGGATTACAAATAAAGCTTTTTCCTAGAAAACTTATACAACTGTTCTGTCAAATGAAAGATGTGCTCACTATAGCTTTACCGTTATTTCCATGTTTCGGTCCCTTTTAATCAAAAGGGCTTAAAGATCCACGACGGCGATAGCATATGGGGATACTGTTACTTTCAATTTACCGCTGGCGAAATTTAAGTTCGTTATTACTCCAACTAAAACTAAATCTGTCAAACGTAAAGTCAGTAATGTGACAAGATTCACCACACCAGTCGGTTTAGCTCATTCTCAGTGTAAGAACCTGTGGCACTCACGGACGTAAACAAAGAAAACAAAAGACTGCCAAAACAATAAACTAAGAAAACACTAGCTTAAAAAACAAAGAAAAATTTGTCAAGTTCTTACACCGATGTAACTGTAACATTGAAAACTTCAGATTAACTTTTCTTTGATACCACTCACTACTGGCTTATATACGTGCAACAGACATTACGCCTAAAACATTTGCACGTGCTACGCTATTGATTAATAAGCAAATACACTATACATACACCTCTCATTAGCTCTTTTTGTTCGTCAACCAGAACTTGTACATTTCACCATTGTTTTCTGCGTCTGATGAGATTGCTTCAAAACCAGCTTATTATAAGTGTGTCTACATGTAAATACACCACTCGCCAGCTATCACATTTTACAGGATAAAATGCAACCATTTCGCTACCAAGTGACCATGAACTCAAATTGACTGAGTAGTAAAAGTCGTATTCCCATATAGGGTACGCTTAACAGACGTCTATTGCAAACTCCTGAACAGAGTCTTTTTTTTTTTTCAAAGGATCGAGTAGCGATGAAAATAGAGGTAGAAATGGGTCAATGTTTCATTATCTAAAGCCATGACGATTCAAATAAAACGCAGACTGAAAACCTACCTCTGGTGCGGCAGCCATATAACTCTACCCTCATAGCGATGTAACTGTACCAGCTTCGTGGATGTATCCGGACATAGCGACATTTGATTGGCGGAATGATTTTCTGGGTCACTGTGTTGTAGATGTCGTAGTTACCACGGAAGAGCTGGGAACGAATGTTTAAAAAGGTTTCCTTTGAAACGAGTTTACAATTCATTTCAGTAAAAAGTTGAAACTCTCGCAGAAGCTTTGAAGGTTAAGCTAAATTTTAGAATACAGGGCCACTTATTTCCATATCACTGAATAACAAAAGTACGTATTTTTATGTGCCTGTGTACCCTGTGTTCCGTACTCACACCTTCTCATTCTTGATTGGACTTCATGCGGGGTAATCTTTTAGCTCGGGAAAGATAATCCTTACAAAACGGAAGATGAAAACTTGAACCTCGCTGAACATCCCCACGTGAGTCTGCACTAAACTCCATATCCATATTATTCTTTCTCGTCTTTTAGCATGACAACAGTCTCGTCCTTACCTTCACTCCACCGTAGGAGACGTATGGCTTGAAGCGCACACCCTTCAAGCTGTAAGTCAATACGTAACTCTTCACATATTGGTGGGCTTCTCTCCTTCCTTGTGTAGCGATACCTTTGACGATACTTAACTGCCTCAAGTCGATCTGCAGCCATTGTTTCGTGTTGCGATACTTTGCCAACCAGGCTCCTGTTCGGCTGTGAGCGGCGTAGATGTTCAGACGCGCTCGGTCAGGTCCGTGATTGTAGTTGTACGACGACGAAGCCCGAATATGTCCCGACAGGATTCGTCGGTCCTCCATACCAAGAGGCATTGTACAACGATCTAAGGTTCAATGGTGGAAACAGAGAATACATAAGACAGCACAAAACGAAAGATAAAAAAGCAAAACAAAACACGGAATGTCGCTAAAAAGACGAATGTTGCAAAAACGATTGTTTCTAAACGATAGCCCATTAAACTTACTCCAAAATGGCCGCCACTTTAACATTCTTCTGTTTTGAGTCAAATTAGCCCTTTTTGCTTTGTTCTTAAGCTCAAATTTACAAAGAATTTAGCTTCAAATGGTGGCCATTTGGGAATAAGCTACGTTCCTGGTTTTCGCTACAGGTTAAAGAAAACACTGGAAGAGTTTTAGAGCAAGGTCGTTGTAAATCTAATCGATCCTTGAGGGAATACCAATACAAATAACCCTGGTTATTTCTTAGGGTGAAACCTTTCACCAACTAAAAGTAATTCGTACCTGTGTAACAGCCATACGCCTCAACTCTCAAGGAAATGCGAGTTCGCCATCCCCACGGAACAACCCTTAGGAACTGGCATTTGATTGCTGGATTAAACGGATACATCACCACAGTGTTACGGTCGCGGTTTCCAGTGAAATACTGCATTAAAGGACAAAACAGATTCAGGAAACGTTAAGAGTGATTAAAGGCGCTGTTACACTTGCAATGTTTCGTGCAAGTTATGTCGCAACGACATTGCGAGACAAGTTGCACTGGCGAATCATTGTAACATACCTTGCAACGGCCAAAATCGTTGCGAGACAAGTTGCAGAAACAATTGCAGAAAGTACAATCGGGTTCTACTTTTCGTGTAACTTCTCTCGCAACGATTTCACTCGTTGTAGGGTGTTACAGTAGCAAATATCCCGTGCAACTTGTCTTGCAATAGTGCTGCGGGAAATGTTGCGACCTTACGACGCTTAACTGAAAACCACCTTGAAAGTATCTACTGGAAAGGTCATTTTGCGCTCAGGTATGAATTTAATACGCTCTGCTCTCACCCGTCTGTTATTGCGCTCTTTGTACTCAACAAAACGAATTCCATCCGAACTCCACATCATGTAGTACTGAGTCACCCACTGATCCTTGTCTTCCCTTCCTTGAGTAGCAAACCGGATGATCTTCGCCGCTTTGCCGAAGTTCAACTGCAGCCACTGGTATCGATTATTGTACATCGCCGTCCAACCACCCATGTACCTTCCGCGGCGTCTCCAGTTGAGGCGCGCCATGTAAGCCCCATGGTAGTTGTCAAATTGAGACGAGGCCGTTAACATGTGGTTTCTGAGGCGGCCATTCTGAAGTCCCATTGGCTGATTGCATCGCCGACCTGTATCCAATCAATTATTTGACGTGTATGCAATTAATAGTGTTCTTCACTTCATTATACTGTATTTAGCTCAGTAATTTATGACAAGAAAAAGAGTGTTTCATTAATCAATGTCTGAAAATTTAACTTATCTTTCACAGATTTCAACTCATTCTCTTGTTCTAGATTCATTACATTTCACGAAATTTAGTGATGTACAAACGATTCGAATATTGACAGGGTGCTTAAGTTTAATTAAAAGACTTTTGACTAAACATCATGATAACTTCCGTGATGCTGCCTGCCAATCTCTGTTAAGTGATTTAAGAAGAAGTGATTTAAGAAGAAGTGATTTAAGAAGAAGTGATTTAAGTGCGAGCTTAAATCTTGGCCGGTCTCTCTCTGGAGAAAAAAAGAGAACGCGAAACATTATTGCAGCTGTACTACTGAACTTCGAATTCAGGCTTACCGAGTACACATCCGTACAGCTCCAAGCGCATCGTAACGAATCCATACCAGCTCCTTACGTTCACACGGACGTAACGTGCTACAAACGGCTTTAAGAAACGATTTGTGACAACATAGTACCGTTCTTGATTGCCTGGGAAGACCTGTTCAGATTCAGAAAAGACGACAATAACATCTTCAAAAAGGTGGCCAAGGATTCAAACAACAGAACACAAATACCATCACTATCGAGAGAGAGCACCTCTTCTTCGCCCATCTTCGAGTATTGATCTGACCCAGTGAGTGGAAAATTTAAAGACGTTCGTATATGACTAGGCATTACCAGAGGGAAACACCATACGGCCTCCATGATAATTCTGGAAAATTTCAGGCTCTCCTTCCTTGGACAGTTCGTGTCATATTAGAGACCTTTAGATTAACAATCACTGCCAACTTCGAACTGCTGATAGTCAAGTTACTGCAGTTTGCGGTCTACGGTTAACCTATCCGGATCTTAAAAAGGTGTCTATTGCCTTGATAGTTTTACTTTCTGGCTGCAACACAATGTTGACAACACCATAGCTGCGAGTTCAAAATATCAACATACCCTTGTTTTTCTGTTCTCTTTGTATGGATAAAACCGAACTCCATTAATGCTGTAAGATACAGTATAACTGGTGACCCATTGGTTTGCATCGTATCGACCTTGCGTAGCGATCCTCTTCACAACTGACTTGGCGCCCAGATCAATCTGTAGCCACTGTCGATTGTTGCTTACTTTGGCCACCCAGCCTCCACGGTACGCGCCGCTGGTTCTCGCCTGTAGCTTGGCGGACCAAGGTCCGTAATAACGGTTGGTCATTGACGAGGCGGTGAACATGGATTGCGTGATGCGGCCATCTTGGATTCCAAGAGGGACATCACACTTGTCTATAATGATTAACGTGACGGTGTAAATAGAGGAGCAGTGTGAAAAACCCTGAAAAACGTTTTTTCAGACGCGGACAGACACCTTCAAGGACTTGACCTTACGAATGACCGTATACTTCACAACAGGGACTGTTTTAATGGACTTTGTCTAATTGAAGATGAGCAGCCTATACCTGGGAGCGCCGGAACAACTAGTGCCCCTATTTGAGTGATCGTTTTCTCAGTTTTCTCTCCCACGTAAAACTCTCATTTATGCATATGTGACGTGAGCGAAGACAATGCGCTTTGATTGGCTAAGATGACAATACTTGGCGGGAAAACAGTTCTAAATATAGATGGTCTGAGAAAACGATAACTCTTATGAGAGGTATGTGAGTCGTACGCTCCTAGTTATGAACTCCTGGGGCCGGTTGCTCGAAGCCCGGTTAGCGCTAACCATTGGTTAAGAGGTGTCAAAATCGATAGGTTTCCATGGTATTTAACCCTGGTTAGCGCTAACCATGCTTCGAGCAACCCGGGCCTGATCAGGCTGGATCCATCAATTTTCGGTACTGGGATTGGGTGAGATCTCTTACAAAATTATGGACGATCAATGGCATACCTGCTTTGCAACCATAGAACTCTATTCTCATGCAGATGCGGCTATGCCATCCTCGTGGGGTAATGCGGATTGTCTTGGCAATAACTGGCGGGTTAAGCACATTCGAAACTATGCTGTTCTGGTCCCGGTTTGCTGGGAAGTACTTAAACAAAAAATCAAGAAAAGGAACATCGATTATTTGATGAAAGAAACAAAATTAAACCTTAAACCCTTACAATCCTTCAGTTAAAACTTCGTCGTGTATCGTAGTCGAAACGTTTACTTCACGTTAAACAGGTTGAGTTTACTTGCATCATCTCAATATTATGATGGGCGTTCACGCCCACTGAGTTTGATTGCGCGCATGTTAAAGCAGTTTACAGTTTGGTGTCGAAAGTAATTACGCAATTTCATTGGCTTTGTTTTTGTTTAGCTCAGTGATTGACTCAAAAATCTTAAGCGAACTTTTGAAACAATCAGATGCAAAACTAAAACCCTTTTTGACTCACTGTGGTTCTCCCGCGCGAAACTCCGGCGGCCGTTAGTTGCTATGTGTTCTGGCCCCAGTTGTTCGAAGGGTGGATAGCGGTATCCACTGGATAAATCACTATCCACTGGATAATTCAATTGGTTTTGCTAACACTTAGAGCGGTTTTCAATTGAGTGTCTTAAAACCAATACCAAAGTAATTACTCCGACCAATCACAGCAGGAGCAATCAGTGCAATGAGCCAATCAAAATTCGTAACAATTCCACGTACCTTGCTCAAAGCGCGGGAAAAATCGCGCGCGCAAGTCGCGATTGGTCTTGGTTTTCCTTCTCATTGGTTGATAAACTGGCGGGAGATTTTTAAGCCAATCACAAGGCGTAGCAATCGCAATCGCGTAATTACTTTCGACAGTCATTTGAAAACCGCTCTATCCGCTGGATAGTGATTCATCCGCTGGATAGCGTTATCCACCTTTTGAAAAACCGAGGCCTGATTACAAAGTAAAACCAAGTCGTAAATTACGTCAATTTGTGGTTAGCTGAAGGATGTATTTCCTTCAGAACATGATCGCCTCTGTAACTACTTTGACTTCGGTTTTTACGGTACTGGGCCCAGTTGTTCAAAGCCCGATTAAGCTAACCCTGGGTTAGAATGAACTTTGATTCGAGTTTATTTACCAGTTCACAAAGATTTTCCCGGAAGAATTTTGCTGGTCACTTGTTACTTACACCTTTCTTCCGCTTTAGTCTAAAACCACTTTTTGAGAGTGTTTTCAGAAGGAAAAATTCAAACGTCGGTTACTTTTTAATCGAGAGTTAGCGTTAATCGGCTTTCGAACAACCGGGCCCTGAATTGAAAACCGCTATACGTGGATAAGAAACGCCTCTCCTCTACCTTGTCATTACTCATGTATCTGTACAAACTCCAGTGGATTCCATCCAGACTCGAACTTAGAAGGTATTTCGTCACCCATTGCCCATAATCTTGTCTTCCTTGCGTATCAACTTTCGTGATTTTCAAGATCCGACCAAAGTCCACTTTGAACCACTGGTTGTGGTTATTGTGTCGAGCGCACCAGGCCCCGATGTACTGACCGCTCTTGACTCGACCCAGTCTCCCGAGGATGGGACCGTGATATTTGTTGAACGATGACGAAGCTGTGATTTGAGCGTTCTTGATGGCTCCACTACGCATGCCCAAAGCATAGTTACAAAGTGCAGCTGTGGACAAGTTTAAAATGTTAATTGCAACGCAGAGAAAGAATTATTTTGCCAGTAAACAGTAACCTTTGGACTTTGGACTGGGGTCATTAATCTCGTTTGCTTCCTTGATCTGTGCATTCTCAGAAAATATAAGTACAGATGAAATTGCACTGTGCATGCAGTAAGGTAACGAAATGGAATGGATAGAATATCACACAATCCCGCAGGTGCCTCGTTAGCGCAGTAGGCAGCGCGTCAGTCTCATAATCCACAATAGAAATCTGAAGGTCGTGAGTTCGATCCTCACACGTGGCACTTTCAATTTTGTTAAAAGACGAGCATTTCACTAATCGAAAAACCATTGAATGTCATTCTAAACAACAAAACTTTCGTCAGTAGGGAGCGCGTCAGCCTCATAATCTGTATCAGATATCTGAAAGTCGTGAGTTCGATCCTCACACGGGGCACTTTTAATTATGAACGCTCTTCCACCAACACGGCCGCCGTGATCTCTCACCTGAGCATCCTTGCAATTCAATTCTCATCGATATCCAGCTGTACCAAGACTTGGGATGAACCCGGACAAACACGGCAGCTATTCGTTTCCTAAAGCGGTGACACACGATCGAGTGACGGTCCGTGTTGGCTGTAAACAACTGTAAGAATGATGACAAAACCAGACTATTACAATATGCATTGAGCGCAAAGGTTAGAGAGAACAGGAAAACTGAGCAATGTTGTTTGCACGAGCTTTTGTGGTTAAAAAATAGGCTAGGTTCGATCGCGGACCACCATCGTACAACACAGGCGAAAAACGAGAGACTTGCTCTGAACAAAAATACGAGGGTATACTGGTCCATTCAAGAGCCCTTTGCGGTGTCTGCTTACTTTATTTTGTTTGCGAGGTAGATCCTAGGAAATTAAACAAAGCCCATAAAACTCTTTCACGTGTAGAACGGTGCTCATGAGGTAAAAGTTAAAACGTCGATAAATTCACTGTTTGACAAACACGGCGGGCTATTGGTAGCTAGAGGCTGGAATTGTTAAACTGAATTACCGGACTCTTGAAAGTCAAACATAGTACCATTTGTACGATAATTTTCAGATTGGTTGGTACGTTTTGGAAGTTGGCACCTACACTGGTTTTAGCAAATTAATAATAATAATAATAATAATAATAGTAGTAGTAGTAGTAGTAGTAGTAGTAGTAGTAAAAATTTTTTGTAAAAGATAATAAATTTTATTTATATCTTAAAGCTATACAATGGATAAAAACGATTAAAAGTACAAAATTCGATAATAATTTTAAAAGACTTTTCTACTTTAAAATTACAATATTAAAATCACAAAGAATAAAAGAGTCATTGTCAAAATCCTATGACAGTAGTCGCAAGACAAGTTGTAGGCAAAATCGAAACGGGCAAATCGATGTAAGTAGTGATTTTCGCTATTACCCATAACTCAAGCAACACTTTTCCCCATCGTCTCCATACCTTGACTCTCCCGTTCTCTTTGTATGGAACAAAGTCCATTCCATTCATGCCATAGGTCACAGTATAGCTCTTCACCCACTGATTGGCATCTTGCCTGCCCTGTGAACAAATGCCACTGATTCGGTAGATTTCCTGGAAATTTACTTGGAGCCACTGTTTGTTATTACGAGTCCGCACACTCCAGGACCAGCGGTGGTTGAGTCGGCCGTGCCACGGCGATAGACTGCTGCTGTAATAAGTGGAGGCGGTGAGCTGGCCGTTTGTGATCCTCTTGTCCTCCAGACCAAGAGGCACTTTGCACTTGTCTGCTCAAACCAAAATAAGAATTGGAATTAATGAGGGTTACAATTTGAGCGCCTAAATCACGCACAGCTTGGTTCCTTTTGCAGGTATCGGAGCACGGTTGACGTAAAACAAAAGAAATAACTCCAAATGAAGACTAACCCCAAGTGAACAAAACACAATGCTTTCCGATTTTCCATTTAAACAGACTGTGTCAAGACACCTCCACGCCTCATCTTAAGGCAAAAGTTCTCTTTAATTTCAGTAACACGGCTAACGAGGTTTAGTGTGTATTGACTTGTACTAGACTTGTTTCGTTGCATTAAGTTTCTGTTAGTATAAACCTGTCCAACAAATTTGATACCTTCTGGACAGCCATAAAACTCCATCCTCATGCAAATATGGCTGTACCATCCCCAAGGACGCACCCGTATATATTGAGCCACAATTGGTGGGAACAATCGATACGGTACAACGCTGTTCTGATCTTTATTTCCAGTGAAGTACTGTTGAAGAAAAATGGAGTTTTACGGAATGGCCTGTCACAGTAGCTCATTATGCATGTTTATTATACAACTTATTACCTTTTTTCCACTCTATTTACATAACCAAACTATCACCGCTCACGTCTTCACAGCCAATCACATTTCGGGTTTACCAACGGCTACTCCATCTATTAACCAATCGAATCGCTCACCAGGGTTTTTTAATTTTCGACTGACTAAAATCGATCACTTGACTCTGAAGATGGCTTCCGCACAGGTTGCCGAAACGTCAGTCAACAACAACAGTCCTTCTCAGGACTCCAGTCACCCAGATGATCATTTTCAATCGAGGTATGTTACTCCTGGGTTCAAAACATTTTCTTAAAAATGAAGTTTTTGGATAGTGAATATGTATATACGGTTCATGCTGTGTATATAGAAGTTAACGAACAAATGAGTCAAGCCGCTGAGTTAAAGAAAGGCCAGCAATAACCCGCCCATTTCATTTAAGGATGAGCAGTAGGCAACCCTTGAAATATCGTTCGAAGAAGCAGTGATTAACAGTGCCTCGTTAGCGCAGAAGGCAGCGCGTCAGTCTCATAATTGACATAAGCAATCTGAAGGTCGTGAGTTCGATCCTCACACGGGGCACTTTTATTTTCATTTAACGATGAGCAGTAGGGAACTCTTGAAATATCATTCCAAGAAGAAGTGATTAACAGTGCCTCGTTAGCGCAGAAGGCAGCGCGTCAGTCTCATAATTGACATAAGCAATCTGAAGGTCGTGAGTTCGATCCTCATACGGGGCACTTCAATCTTTAGTTCATCTTTAGTTAATCTTTAATTTGTAGGATATGGAAAGCTCTGTAACTGCTCTAACCTTCCTATTACTGTTCTCCTTGTATTCAGCGAAGTTCACGCCATCCACACTATGCAAAAGGAAATATTGCCTGACCCACTGGGCAGCATCTTGACGCCCCATCGTAGCAATCTTCACAACACGCATGGGGCGACCAAAGTCCACCTGATACCACTGGTATCGGGTGTTGTGTCGCACGCACCAGGCGCCCATCCGGGAACCTGCGCGACGGAAATGCAATCTGCCGTTGTATGGAAGGAGGTGAGAATCCCAGCTTGAGGAGGCCGACAGCTGTGTCTTACGTATGCGACCATTTTGCATTCCTAATGGCCTGTCACATCTCGGACCTAACAGAGCAAAAATCATTTGTGAGCGGTTGAGTCTCCTTTTTTGACGCTACAATTTTTACTTTATGACGTCACACGATTGCCCTATCCAAGATGGAGGATACTTCAGACCTTTTGCTCATTAAAAGCCATTTCTATCTTTCCAAATAAAATTTGGACTTCAAGGATTATAAGTAAGAAATGGAGCTTTCCTTTAACCAGTTAAACAAGTTGATTTAATCGAAGGATGCTTTTAGTTGAACTAGTCGTTTAGCATCGTGTGAGGAGGAATGTTTGTCCACTTTTGAAGAAGTTGTACGTACCAGTTATGCAACCGTAGAATTCAACCCTCATTGAAATCCAGCTTCGCCAAGTAACCGGGTATATCCTAAAATATCGCGCTGATATTGGCCTCAGGATTCGATTGCACACAACCATGTAACGGTCATAATTACCGGCAAATATCTAAGGAAAAGGAAAAATGATCATTAGGAAGACTTTTCCACAACCGCAACTACTTCATGAGACGAATATAAGATATCTACAAGATATCTTTTTTTCTTCTTGAACAAAAGAAATTTAAGGTACCACTCTGTTCACTCGCTTTCCAGTTATCAATTGCAACACAATTAAAAGGATTGTAAGGCAATGACCAGAAAAAACAACATACGTAGTTCGTAATCAGCGACATTGTTCGAACAAATGTTATCTCTCCTGAAGCTTCGTTAAACGAATCGTTAATCAAAGACATCCCCTTCCTTAAACCCCGTCCCCTCTCCCCCTAGTCCACTTCCTGCTCGTATATCGTTCTACAAGATGATCGTGTCTAAGGATTGATATTCAAATCATTTCACGAGGAAGGAGCCTCTGCTTTGTTCGGGAAAGAGGGCGGGAATTGAGCTCGAGATTACTCAAGAAGGCAAATGACCACTGCTCAGTTCGACAAGCTCTTGCTAACTGTAGGCAGTGCAAATTTTTTGCAAGATATATAGAATAAACAAAGAAATTGAACTTCGACGTGCACTTGAGGACATGAAAAAACAATGGTAAAATTTTAGTTTGATGTGTCGCAAAGAGCCATTCACTCATTGTCATTAAAAGCACCTTTGTAGCACGCCCCACTCTGTAGGGAAAGAACTTTTGACCATCTTTGCTGTATGTCACGTAGTAACTGGTAACCCACTGGTCGGAATTTTGACGGCCCTGCGTACAAACTTTCGAGACGCGAGTGCGTCCGCCAAAGTCAAACTGAATCCACGTGTTTCTGACGCTAGTCCTCGCGCACCACGCTCCTCCGTACCGCCCCACGCGTCGCTGGCGTAGTCGGGCGTTTCTCGGCGCGCAGTAATAGCTGTGGAACGAAGACGCGGTGATGAGTTGATCTGGGAAACGGCCGTCTTCGATGCCGAGTGGAACGTCACAAGCACCTAAAGAAACAAGAAACAACGCTTCGTTAGGGGTTAATTTCCATCTCCGGATAATGCACTTCTAGCTTTCTCATTGGCTCACTGGATCACGGTTATCAGGTCAGCCGGAAATACGTCTCCGTTCGCAGGCTATCCGGGTAGATACGTTTGCTTCGGCTTGTTGTCATTGCTTTATTAAGTTTCATTTTATTAACTTCGCCAAGGCATTGCCTTTGGCAGGGTTACCGCAACAGCGTGAAGCCAATTACTGCGGGCTCATATAAGGTAAGACCACAACACCAGGTACACCGTACTCTACTCTTTGCGAATAGTGTGTGGGTTCTTTAACGTCCAAAAGAGTTAATCAACAAGGGCTGTGAGACGGGACCTCCGGCTTATCGTCCTTATCCGAGAAGACTAGAAAGTCTAACCATATGCAGATGTAATTGCAAAGGCGGCACTTTTTCCTCAGTTATTTAAAGACCCTGAGTGTTGGTCCGGACGGGGCTCGAACACGCGACCTCCCGCACGGAAGTCCAGTGCACTCTTATTTGAACCAACTGGTCCGCGTTTGGCTGAAGTAACATTTTTGACACTCACTTGAAAACCGCTCATTAACTGGTATCTATCAATACACTTACTCCACGCGCATCCATACAGCTCCAGCCTCATGGAAATGCGTGAATACCAGCCGCGGATTTGCAAACGAACGAAGCGTCCATATATGGGATATGGCAAAGCATTGGTTTTGACTGAGTATCTGTCCACGTTGGCAGAGAAAGTCTGAATAGAAACATTGTTAATAAAAAGTTAGCGAAGAAAGTAAGACTATGAAAAGTTTGCGCAAAGTTCTAACTTCCAGGGCTGTCGCGACAAACCTACAGGTCTTATTCAGACTTAGCACAGAGTTAGCAAGGCGCGAACCCTGCTTCGAACAACTCAGACCGGCCGTGCGTTTCTCGGAAGTCACGAAACGTTTCTGGCATATTTGTGTCATGTTTCCCTCGGTATCTTTAAAAGGATGACGTTTCGAAGCATGTAACTTCTCCAATATGTTGCTTTTTCTCGGGCCCGAAAAGCCAGTGAAACTATGATCCACTTACTGTGAAAAGCAGGCCTTTTAACATGTTTTCAAGACAATGAAAAGCGAAGTGATGGCAAAGTTTCAAGCCTTGAAACGTCTCCCTTTCATAAGACACAGGGAGAACTCTGGCATCCGAAATACTTCACCCTGAGAAGATTCGGGACACGCCAGAAGAGTTCAGGTTGACGCAGGCGATCCCCTCACATCGCTAGTGGTGTGCAACCCAGACCCTTGACAAGCAATGATTCTCAGTATGGGTGTAAACAGCAGAATAGTCTTTTAAAAAGTCAATTTATATCCACTGTTCAGATGTGGTAAATACCAGGCGGATTTAGGGAAAGGGGGTGAGGGGGCCCCGGTCCCCCCGTTTTTCCTCCATTTTTCAAAAATTTTTCTGTAACCAATCACTTTTTAAGTGAAGGGGGGGGGGGGGGGGGG
>BLFK01000783.1:1841659-1954553 GCA_014634185.1 Astreopora myriophthalma | reverse complement strand
GGGGGGGGGGGGGGGGGGAGGGCGTGTGCCGCAATTTCTTCGGCCCCTCTTTCTGGATTTTCTGGATCAGCCCCTGCATACATTTTATAAAACTAAAAATAACAGAATGAAGAAAGCTACACTGTTCATAACTGTATATACCTGTACATACAAAATCCATACAAACAAAACGCTGGGGTTGTGGTTCCTTTTCAGCATTATATCCAAGATAGGATGAGGTAAGAGAACATATCTGCCATACGTGGTCCTCTATCAATGACAAGTTTTTCCGATCTATTTTTAGTACGAGGTCACGAGCCTTGCTATTTAATTGGTTCGTCTTGTGAAATATGAACCGCAAAGTCATGGGGCTGACGTTAAAAATAGCCTGCACGCGTGACGCAAAATTCAAAAGTAGATTGAAAGTACTTATCAGGTGGCATAGGGATATGTTGTCTCACCTCATGCTCTCTTGTGTTTACTTCATTCACACAGAAGAGAGAATCGTGAAGTAATGGCTGAAAGCTGTCCTTGTTACCTTTTGTTCTTGTTGGTGGAGGCTAACTTATAGGCCTTAGCTTTCAATGTCGTTAATTTGAAGGAGAAGTTACAGCAAGCAGTGCAACAGATGATAACAAAGGATACCCACTCACCTTGACATAGTCCCACCACTCCTTAACCAAAGCAAACTTGACTCCATCCGAACTGTACAGAACGTAAAACGTCTTCACCCATTGGTTAGCTTCTTCTCTGCCCTGTGTAGCCACGCCAGTGACCTTCATTGACCTTCCAAGGTCAACCTGAAGCCATTGGTTGTTGTTGTTATGGCGAGCAACCCAGGCACCCATAAACCTGCCACTGCGCAGGCGCATGAGTCGGGCCAAGAAAGCGGCATGTTTGATGTCCCACTGTGACGAGGCTTTGATGGCGGCATTTTTGATGCGACCACTCTGCATACCCAGTGCCATGTCACACATTCTCTCTGAAACGAATTTAAATGCCAAATTTCAAGGCTTGTTTTCACGTGCGACGCAATCGGAGTCGTGAAGGTAGTCGTAAGACCGCTTACGACCAAGTGAAAACCAAACAGTGGAGATGTAAGTGGAGTCTAAGGCCGTGTTCACATCAGGCCTCGATTATGATCGAATTAAATCTGAAATCGGTTCACATCAACTAATTACAGCCCCTGATTATAATTGGATTATAATTACTTCAAACAACCCTCTTGAGGTTGTTTGAAGTAATTACAGAGCATAATTAAACAAGATGGCGGACACGTGGTGGCATGAAGAGAACAAACTTCATATTGCTTTATGGAGCGAAGAGGCCGTGCAACACAAGTTGAATACTATGCACAATAAGAAACTCGTATGGGACAAAATAAGCCTTTCTTCTCGCCTCAAAATCAAGCATGGTGGTGGTAATCATAGCAGCCGCGCGATAGGGTGCCATTTTGATTCCAACTTCAGACGCACATGTACTCGAGAAAGTATACAGCAACTGTAACTTAGCACGACCCTTTTCATTCTGATGTTTTCCGTGTCAAAGGCGGCATTAAATAAACTAAATGAAATCTGAGCCGTGTGTATAGAAACGATCTTCGCGACCGCGACACAATGAACTTGGAAAAGTGGTAACGTGGAAGTAATGAATGGATTTGGCGAATGTAGCGCTGGAGCTGCCACCAACATCGGTTCGTGACCGGCCTCAAACGATGAATTAAAGCCACTTTGCGGATTTTGCGCGAAGTGGTCATCCTTTTAACCGTTCTCCTGTGCTTATACAGAGAGTGACTTTTGTCCTTTACCTAATTTCCCACATAGTAGACTAGGGATGCGTTGTCCTGAATCCCTTTGGTGAGTCATCATCGTAAGTGGGTACAATCGTCTGTTCTCAAGATGTCAATCAAGTCAAGGACAATGGTCACCACACTGTATGGGCAACCAGAACGGTGTAAGGGCCATTTTTTCCCCTTCTTCGTTTCATTTATATAACTACTAGAATTAATACTCATAGGGCCAGATTAACACTATGGTACATTTAACTGGACTTATTTGTAAATCTTCAGCAGTTCAGAAGTTACTACATCCAGTTACTAAATTAGAATACTCTTACTCTTTACTCGTAAGTCTTTACTGTTTGCCCTTTACCCTTTACCCTTTACCCTTTACCCTTTACTCTTTACCTTTACTCTTAACTCTTTACTCTTACTCTTATTGGTTGATATTTCCTCCTTAGTAATACTTTCATTATGTGTCCTGAACACAATAATGTAATAACACTCTCTGTTGCCTACAAGTACCATACCTGTCTCAAGCACTATGGTGGAATGGTGTTCATACCATTTCTCAGCTCTATCAACATCATCATCGTCGTCATTATGATCAACATCATTATCATCATCAACATCATGGTCAACATCATCATTATGACCATCGCCATCATCATCATCATCATCATCATCATCAATATTATTGTGAAGAGCTATCTTTTTTTCGGCTTCCAAAGAGTTTGTTATCAACTCAATGTAAGCTTGTAGCACACGGAGGAATGTTCTTGCGGCTGTGAATGTTGTGTCTAACGATAAGGAACGGAGGAGGAGTAGATGAGAGATAGTGTCAACTAAGCCAAGGCAAAACGCGGAAGGAAACGAGAAAGCATTTTCCATGTTCTGTAAGATTTTGAGAGATCCACTGCAAAGTATTCTTCTCAAACGTCTGAGTAAATTAGCAGTTCCACTTGAAAAGAGATGGGTAACTGCTACAGCATTGTCAGCTTTTTCAATGGCGATTTCACCAGAAAACGAACAAGAGTCCATTTTTTTTTTACCCGTTTGCATCTATCTGCTTGCGGTACAAATGACCTTAACTGGATACATTCAACAGGTGGCTATAAACGAAAGGGATATGAAGTTATAGAACAGTATCGTTGGCACTTCTTTACATCGCCTTCACGATCTCCGCCACACAGTCAGTAAGAAAAAATATCATCACTTTTTAAATAGGAGTCTATTTGACTATGATACTTATGTTATATTTGTACGTTATACGGACAGTTTTAAGCTATCATTTCTCTACAATTTTGAAACTGTTCATGTTTGTTTTCAACATATCAATAGACTTATTATTAACATTGTCATCACCATCACCCTCAACCTCATCCTTATCATCATTTTTATTATTATTATTATTCATTAATATCATTACCATTGCTCTTGTTACTGTTGCTGTTGTTGTTGTTATTAGCTGGTGTCTCCTAGAGTGCCAAGCAACAACGAGTTACCCTAAGGCATCACTCTAGAACTAAAGGGTAATCGTTTATCCTTATTCTTAGCGTTACCCTTAATCCTTCATCCTCCATCCTCCATCCATCCCTCATCCTTAAACCCTAAACTCTAAAACCTAAACCCTAAACCTTAATGCTTAAACCTTAAACCTAAAGCCTAAGACCTAAGACCTAAGACCTCAAACCTCAAACCTTAATCCTTAAACCTTAAACCTTTAGCCTTAAGCCTCTATCCTCAATCTTTAGCCTTAATCCTTAACCTTCTTGTTATTACTGAATTATAGCACTTACGGTTAACACAAATAGAGTAACCTAAATTAGTAATACACTCGTTGCAGCTTCAGCTCTTTATTCGCCACACCCACAAACCTGTTCATTACTTCCGCATTAAGAACGTTCACTGTCACGGTCGCTAAACGGTTTCTAAGCGCACGGCTCAGATTTCATTCAGTTTATTTCATGCCGCCTTTGACACGAAGAAAATTGGAATGAAAAGGGTCGTGCTGAGCTTGCTTCTTTGGCCTCCAGTAATTGAACACAGTACAGAAGGAATTCTTTACTGTCTGAGGATTTATCTGGCGAACATCCCCGATTTTCAGCCTCTGTAATCAGTACAAAGGAATTCTCTGTACGGACGAAAGAGGTTGAAAATCAGGGATGTTCGTATTGTTGTCGTCGAGCTTTTGAAACAATTTTTTCCGAGGGATGAAATGATGCCTGTGGCCGTATTCTGACTTTTCCGGTTTTAGAAAAACGAAAAGGGGGCGGAACCTTTTTAACATGATTTTTGAGAATAGTTCAACAATGGAATAATATTGGTGAAACGAAATTCGAAATTTCTGTTTTGTCTTCCAATTTTGAATGGATATTTCTTGTCAGGTGCTGTGAAACACCTGAGGGTGTTTCCGATATAGAATCACGGAATTGAACACACATAGCTCGATCAAAAGACAACAGTACTGCTTTAAACACTTAAATTCACCTTTGTATCGGCACCCATACAGCTCTAGTCGCATGGCGATATAAGACCTCCAGGTCTTCGGATGTATTCTGAGATACCGTCCCTTGATATACGGTGATATTCTCTGCGCCACTGTGTGATAAATGTCGTAATTCCCCCTGAATCTCTGAAATAACAATAACAAAATTATTTGCTCATCATTTAATTCGCACAGATCTGCAGAAAATAGCCTAAACTTTACTTTACGATGCATCAATCAACCGGGCCTGAACTTTCAAATCCCTGTTTTCGTTAAGTCATCATCGATATGGTCAATAACATGTCTTGAGGTTTCTCGACTCCTGGAATCATTTTTGTCAAAGTTAAGTACCTTTTGTTGTTCAATTGATGATTGAACATCATCGCAGGTGTGTTTGTCAGTTTATTTATTATTTATTTATTTGTTTGTTTGTTTTCTCATTCTCATTAATCTTATTTCAATAAATCCAGGAAAACTTGTAATGAGTGCACGGGTACTCCACCAATACCACACGGGAGCAGAATAAACAGAGTGCTACAGTAAAAACCCGCGTATAAGAACCTAGGTTTTTCCAAGTTAGCCTAAACAGGTTCTTATATAAATGGTATTTAGTGTAAAATTAGGCTAACTAGGTTCTTAATTAGGTTCTTAACTTTTGTTCAAGAAATAAAGCTGAATTTTTAAACGATCTGGTGTTTAATGTCCAAAAACAGTATTCGTGGAGGCTTCGTTAAGCAAAATACTATACTATTTTAATCTGATTCTGTTACAATCAAACCTATAGTACTGTATTCTTTTTTTTTTTTTTTGAGAAAATTTCTTAATTCTATATATATATTTTTTTTT
This sequence comes from Astreopora myriophthalma, assembly GCA_014634185.1. Taxonomy (NCBI): domain Eukaryota; kingdom Metazoa; phylum Cnidaria; class Anthozoa; order Scleractinia; family Acroporidae; genus Astreopora; species Astreopora myriophthalma. The sequence goes on along the minus strand of BLFK01000783.1, from coordinate 1,949,463 downwards.
TTGAAAATAAGAACCTGTTTTAGGATTTTAGCCTAAAATGGTTCTTATGTGAAGGGTGCTTAAAAATGAAATTTTAGCCTAACAGGTTCTTAAATGTTAGGTTCTTATACGCGGGTTTTTACTTTATTCCGTTCATTCCGAAAACGGAAGAAGTCTCAAAAGAGCAGGTACATTGAACCTTCCATGTCTTGCTATCCCGAATAGTCCCAAACGAATGCACCTTGAAGACTACTGGGTTGAGTTATTCAAAGTAGGGTTAGATATAAGTCAGGATCAATGCCATGAAAACCAATGGGTTTTACTCGGACTTAACCCAGGGTTGGTACTATATTCGCCCTGGACAAGATCTCAACAAGCTAAACTGGTATATATCTTAAGCTTACCTTGATTCGTCCACCAACTGTATAAGCTCTAAATCTGCGCCCGTCCACACTGTAAGAGAGATCGTAGCTGGACACCCAATAATGAGCAGCTCTGCGACCCTGTGTGGCGATACCTTTGATTATACTCATCTGCCTCAAGTCGATCTGTAGCCACTGTTTGCTGTTGCGATACTTGGCCATCCAGCCTCCGGATCGGCTGTGGGCGTTGAACATGTTCAAACGTGCTCGGTCAGGCCCGTGATTGTAGTTGTACGACGATGAGGCCCGAAGATGGCCCGCTAGGATTCGTCGGTCCTCCATACCAAGAGGCATTGCGCAGCGATCTGTGAATGAAGAGTACGAAAATACTTAGTCATTTCGTTTCCTCTTGACGACAAGGAAAAGTGCAATCAACGGTCAATTCAGTAAAGGATGAATACGCGTACCACATCTACATAAGCAAGAAGAAACTACAAAACTATAGCCTTTCACGCATCGGAGATGTCACTTATTAGGGAGCTTTAGCAACGAGGACGGCAACGGCAAAGAGAACGTCGCTTCAAAATAGGTATTCGCCTCATTGTAATCACTTCGCCATTATTTCAACTCTTTGAATATGCAAAATGGGTGTCCGTTATCCAAGAATGAAACTGGTACAAATAGCGTTCACGTTTGGAGAGAGAAACAAAAATTTAGCGTCGTGTGCTGATGTTCAGTCCCAAGCCGCTAATTTTCGCCAATTGAGGCGAGTGCAAAGTGTGCAGAATGATTGATTCTACTGATTAAACCTATTGTTTTGTTGCGTTTCATTGCTGTTGCAGTCCGCATTGCTAAAGCTCTGTAATGATTCCTTAACACGCCAGCCGACCACCCCACCCCTCACAAGAATTGAGTGGACCTTCCCCACCCCCAGGAAGAATACCTACCAGTGAAGCACCCATAGAACTCCACACGCATCGCGATTTGTCTGTACCATCCCCACGGATGTATCCTGATGTACCGACAGCGAACGTTGGGGTTAAACGCGTTGGTTACCACAGTGTTACGGTCTCTGTTTCCAGGGAAATACTGAAGAGCATGAAAGAAAGATATTTATTAAAGATGCAATTTCTTAATTCCAAAGTAGCCAGCTTTTTGTTTGACTCCGGGGCCTGTAACGGCACAAATTTGGGTGCTTTGATTGAGTACCGTATGTATGTATCCGTTAGCTAGATTTTCTCCGTCCTGACAGCATCCTACAGAATCTTGCGCATGCCAGTTTTGAAATTCCAGCCCCATTACATTTTCCCCTTTCCATTACACATGTACCAGCTGGCAAGTCATGGATGGCAGAGAAACAAAATCCTAAAAGTGTTCGACTTGGCTAAAGTTAGCTGCCTTTGAGCAACTAAGATCTAATCTACAGATATGATAACCATATCGGCCAATAAATACTGCATTGATTGCATTACATTGCTTCTTCGTAATCATCCAATATTTGTTACCTTCCTGCTGTTTCGCTCCATAAACTCCACAAAATCGACCTGGTTGACACTGTGGGTGATGTAATATTGCGTGACCCACATGCTGACATCCTGCCTTCCCTGAATCGCCATCTTGATGATCTTGGATGGCCGGCCGAAGTCAACCTGGAGGTACTGGTACCTATTGTTCATCCTTGCGCACCAAGCCCCCATGTACCTGCCGCTCCGCGCGCGCTGGAGCCGACCCAGGAATGCCGCGTGGTATTTATCCCATTGCGACGAGGCCTTTATTTGATTGTGTCTCAGACGACCGTTCTGTAATCCCATTGGTTGGTTGCAAAGTTTGCCTGGCCACATAACAGAAGGGTACTTTCAATTGTTTCTCTACTTGATGATGTTCATTTACGTTTTCTGCCGGTCAGAAGTGCACTTATTCCAAGGATTGACCGCGGTATTATTCAATGAGTACTTTAAACTTGACTGAGATATTTGGCACTTCAATAACCCTTCAAATTAGGAACAGTTATGTGGGTTCAACTGAGATTTTGTGATTTTTGATAGACAACATGAAGTTTATGCATCTAATTTGCGATGAATCTTGGACATATCTCCAAAACTGAATCATCAAATATCCAACTTCAGTCAATATGCCCGAAGTTTGACACTAAATCTTTCACTCAGAGTGGTTGTCATGTGAGTTTCAAAGTAATTTCAAGATAGAATAGGTTTCCCGTTACTTCTCTCGCTGATTGGCTAAAATATCTCGCAGCTTCCTCTAATAAATGTTTAAAACCTCTTTAAAAGCTTGAATTTAACATTCTATATTTGCTGTTTTCCTTTCCGATCATTTACTATAGAGTATTTCCGGTTTTTTGTTTTCTTACCAAGTCTGCAGCCAAAGAGCTCAACCCTCATGGCGATGTAGCCATACCAACTCCTCACATTAATTCGCACATAACGAGCCAAGAACGGTCTGAAGAAGCGATGACATACTACATAGTACCTCTCGATATTGGCTTGGAATAACTACAAGAAAAGAGTAAGTGTTTTCTGACAAATGCAGATGAACAGCGATATACCACTAGATCTCGACACATGACCTAAGTACATCTTAATTCAAAAAATAACATCACTTGAGAAAGATGCCCTAAGGTTGTGTAAGAGCACATCTCTTTGAGTTAGAATCAAATTATATCGTTTATTATTAAGCCTGATCCGGTAGAGCCAATTTTTGCTTGAGAAAACCGTCGTTTTGCATGTCGGGCAGGTGTAATTGGCAGAAAGCAGAATGCAAAGCACATATTTACCAGATTTACAAGATTACTAGTTTAATGTAGTTTTAATTTTAGTTTAGCTTTATTAAGCTTTAATCTAATTTTCGTTTTAGTTAATTTAATTAGTTATCTTAGTTTAATTTTATCTAGGTTACTACATTACTGTTAATAGATAATAGACCTGATTTACTCACCGCTGAAGGCGCGTTCTGCAGTCTGAAAATTACACCGGCCATCATTTGTCGCGTAAAATTAGACAGATGAGCAAATAAAGATTGACACATAAAAGTTGCCCATGTGGACAGACCCTTAGAACTGACGCACCCGTATTTTTCTTCTTTCTTTGTAAGCCACAAACTTGTCTCCCTTCTCACTGAAGGAAACTGTATAAGCCGTCACATACTGGTTAGCATCAAACCGACCCTGAGTACAGATCCGTTTCACGCGTGACTTGGTCCCCAGATCGATCTGCAGCCATTGCTTGGTGTTTCGATACTTAGCAACCCAGCCACCACGCTTGGCACCGTGAGTTCGCGCATGCAGTCTGGCGCTCCATGGCCCATAGTAGTGGTTGATCATGGAAGACGCGGTGAGCATAGATGGGGTAATACGGTCGTCTTGCATTCCCAACGGAACATCGCAGGGATCTGTTTGGGAAAATTCAAGATGAGAATGGTGATTGTTTTGAAAAATGTTCAGTTGTTCAGTGCATGGATAAACTACGCACGAACACGCTCTCTGAGTACGCTAAACCCGAGTAACTTATTTGGTGTGATAGCGAATATATAAAATGTCATATATTTGAACTGCGGGTGTGAAATGTTGATGTAAGCGTGGTAATTGCAGTAAGGTGAGCAACTTAAGTACTAGCAAAGAAGCCTAAAAAAAAAATCCAGCCTTGAAAACGGACTCAAACCAATGACCGTGCAATTGCACTGCACAGTGCCTACCAATTGCGAGCTCATGTTATATCCCGTAATAGGTATATGAAATTTCCATATAAATCCTTTGAACTACGGATATGTGATGAATTGAAGCATGATCATTGCAGCTAATGAAGCAACTTAAGCAGCTGCAAAGAAGCCTGAGGAAAAAAAAACGGGATTAAACTGGAGTCGAATCCGTGAGCGTGCGCTTGCGCTACACACTGTTCTCAGCTGCCAATTGAGCCATCAAGCCAACTAAGATCTGGTCAGTTGCGAGTTCATATTTTATCCCGTAAGAGGCGAATATCTGGTATGATCATTTTCATCTGAAGTTTTATGCTGTAAACTCACCGGTTTTGCAGCCATAGAATTCCACTCTCATGGAGATGTGCCTGTACCAGCCCCACGGGTGAATGCGGATGTACCGCGCGTAAACTGGTGGTGTGAGAGCTTGCAATTTGATACTGTTTTGATCATTGTTGCCTCGGAAAGTCTGAAAATGAATCATTCAACAGCTCCTTTCACTCTTTACACAGCAGTGACCATCTTTTACCCTTCAGTCGTTTACCATAAGAGTGAATAGATGCCTTTCAACAAAAGATGTGACTATGACTAAGATAGAAAGAACACAATGATGCCTTTAAATGCGAACGTCTCTGATCGCAGCCGCTTCTAATTCTCCAGCCGAGAATGAAATCTTAAGTTACAGCATTTGCATGGCAAATGATAAATCGAATTCTTTTCTTGTCTATTTCTTGCAAACAAAGCCAGAAGGAAAAGGAGAGCAGATCGAGTGTTATGTACTTAAAAAACCTTTTGAAGCATTCCCGCGCTTCGGAGCCTTGCCTTACTAACTGCGTAAAACTTCCAGACTCAGCCATTTTAGCAGCTGATTCAACTGTCGTTTATGTCCGTCTTTAGTAAACAAAAAATGTCTAGTTTGGCAGTTTAAACGGTTATCAGCTGTTAAACGCTAACGTACAAAGATGACATACTGAAAATAGCACCATTTTCCCCTCTTTTTAAAATCTTAACTTTAATATTTTAATATTTACGATACAAATGGGGTGGAGGTATATTTCCCTTTCTTGGTGAGTTGTCGGAATCACAAACTCCTATCTATCAAAAGAGAAGAGCCGTTTTTAATCCACATTAAAAAGTGTCGGAATGCACGCGATTGACAACTAGGTACTTTTGCAATTTCTGCCAAAAGGACGCCAGACAAATTACTCCAAATTACTTGTAGTATCTAAATTATCGAGTCATTCGTTTAGAGCCGTTTCCAATTGGACCTCATAAAACCAAAACCAAAGTAATGACAGAGCCAATCAGGTTGTGAAGCAAACACAACGCTCAGCCAATCACAAATCGAAGAACTCAGGACTTGGTTTAACGAGCCAATCAGAACGCAATGCAACTAAATTCGCCGGTAACAAAACGAGTAGAGACCTGTGTCCGAAAATGCGACAGCAAAGCATGCATGGATTGTTTGGCTGGACAGAAAGGCGAGAAAACGGCCGGATAACGGCCATGTAACAACCAAATATCGCCGTTCTGTCCAGCCAAACAATCCATCCATGCTTTGCGGTCGCATTTTCGGACACAGGCCTCTACTCGTTTTGTTACCGGCGAATGCAGCTGGCGCCAAGCGCGGGAAAATGAGAGTGACTGAGTCGCAATTGGTTTTAGCTTTTGCAGCTGATTGGTTGGGAAACTCGCGCACGTTTTTTAAACGATCCAACCAATTAGCCAACCAAAAATCAAAACCAAAGCAATCGCGTAAGTAATTTCGACACTCAACTGAAAACTGCTGGATTCCATGTCATGTTCTCAATCTTACCTTATCGCTGTTTTTGTATCGATAATACTGCCAGTGAATGCTGTCGAAACTCGATGACACCTTATAATAAGTCACCCATTCGGAATAATCCTGGCGTCCCTGAGTCATTATTTTGGTGACTTTCAGTACTTGACCGAAATCAACTCTGAACCACTGGTTCTTGTTGTTTAGTCTTGCGCTCCAGCCACCCATGTACCTCCCTCGCTTCTGCTGTCCCAGTCTTCCAAGCCTGGCTGCATAGTAGACGTTGCGCTCGGATGATGCGGAGATTTTGTTGTTTCGAAGCCGACCGCTTTGCAGTCCCAAAGGAATGTTACAGGGTGCGCCTAGCAAAGAACAGATATCTCCTTTACTTCAGAAATTCGGAGACTGGTATATATGAAATGAGGTTCATTTTAAGCTGCGATAAAAACAGATTTCATTCCCACCCAAAATAAGTTCTCACAGTTACTTCAAACCATTGAATAATAATAACAATAATAACAACAACAACAACAACAACAACAACAACAACGTACTCTAATTGAGTTTCTTGTGATATAGTTGGGCCGCTGATGGGGGAGTTAAAAAATCAAATCAAATGCGTTTTGAGGTGAGGGGAGAACTCGAAGTATCCTCTCGAAGCAGAGTAGAGAAAAAAACAAACTCAAACGAAATTGTGATGTATTGCGTTTTCTGTGCTGTTTCCAGAGCCTTTTTTGCTTGTTTTTATCACAAACTCCATTCATGATTCTGAACCTCCTTAGCGTTAAGACCAGCCAGGAAACAAAAGGCAGGGTCAGACCAATGGAGGTATTAGCTCTAGGTACTGAGCAATAAAATAACTTACTTGAGCAACCAAAGAGTTCGACTCTCATACAAATCCAACTGTACCACGTTTTGGGATGGATTTTAACGTATGAAGCACTGAATGGCGCAAAGAAAACATTATATACCACGGAGTGTCTGTCACTGTTACCAGAGAAAAGCTACGAGAGAGAGAGAGACAATGATGTGTGAGATTACAACAGGTTAACAGAACAGATTTCTTTGCGAAACGCACAGGGGTTTTTTTCCTAATTCATAAGTCAGCGTAGGAGCACATCCCACCAAGCTTCAGAAGACGAAAAACGTTTCTACTTGAACTCGTGTTTACCTGAATGAAAGCAAAGTAACCACTCGTGCATATTGACGTAATTGTTGCGAACGCGAGAATCGTGTAGGAATCGCTTTCATGGGAAATATGGATTCTAAAAACCACCTCATTTGCTATTGTGCTGGGATCAATACTAAAAAAAGCGGTATGCTCCAACTTATAGGTAGGCTCGATTCCTACCCGAGAAGACGAGGTGAGCGCGAGCTCATTTGCCCGAACAACGGCTGCATATCGAACATAACTGACGGACTTGCTGTATGGTGGTTTTTACTTGAAGGGATTCACACTACGATTACTTTTCATGCAACTCACAATTTTCGCCATCGTACCAGGCGCTGGAGTAAAACAGTGGGGAAATGTGGAGGATTCTTAATTTCCATGTGTTATACTACAACCTTCTGCCAGGTTACCCACGTCAACAATAACTAGCGGCTCACCTTGACCCGCTTGTTTTCTTTGTAAGTGACGTAAGTGTTTCCGTATCGGCTATACGTCACCACATAGCTTGTTACCCATTGGTTGGAATTAGATCGTCCTTGAGAAGCTATTCCCTTAAATCGCGTCACATAACCGAAGTTAATCTTCAGCCACTGCTTGGTGTTTCTAGTGCGAGCCATCCAGGCGTAAATGTGGTTTAAGCGACCGTACCAGGGAGCTAGATAGTAATTGTAGTAACTAGAGGCGGATATATCTCCTTCCGTGAGTCGTTTGTCCTCCATACCCAGGGGCATGTTACAGCGATCTGCAAGGAAAACCAGTAAATGAGAAGGGAAGACAGTAAAACTCAGTTCTTACTCATTTTAATAAGGGAATGTCCAGCGCTCCTCAAACGCGACACGAATTCCAGAACGACCTTCAAAGAGAACGAAAGGTGTTATAACAATGATATTAAGGTATGTAATGAATACTATACATCCAAATCACTTTTCAGAAAGTTGACTTTAAATTTCAGGTCGATTTTGTCCGGGACTGACATCTTGGAACATAATGTCCCATGTGATTGATGGCGTTACCGCTGCACGATTCTTTTGCCCGCATAAGCCTCCATTGCGCGTTCGTTCCAGCCATTAATGGAAACGCGAACAAGGTATAAATGTTTGCTACTTAGAAATTAAAAATTAGTGAAAAAGTGAACGAGCGAACGAAGGTCATCCTACATGGGTGGGCAAATTAACTTTCGGTGAAGACGTTGATCGAAAGCTCTTTTTACCTTCAGCACATCCGTAGAACTCCACTCTCATCGAGATACGGCTGTACCACCCCCATGGACGAATCTTAATAAATCGTGCTTTGATAGGCGGATAGAACCTGTGTTGTACCACTGTTTTTTGGTCCCTGTTCCCTGGAAAATACTGACAAGATAAAACGCAATATTTAAAACACTCGTCTGGCAATCAGAGGTAAAGAGAGTGTGTTTGATAGGCTGGTCGTGCATCGTAATTGAAGGTTACCGCCCAAATGGTACGGACGCCATTAAAGATAGCGTCGAAATGGTACTTCAAACGAACAAAAAGTACTTGAAGAGGCTGCTTGGCTACACAGAAAAACCCATACACTATAAGATTTGACGAAATTATAAAGAGTTCTGCTTATGAACCATCAGAAAAGTCCGCCGGCGAAGAAAAGGCGAAAATTTTTCGGCGAAAACCAAACTCGAATAGCCGCGGCATAAAAAAGTCAATTTAGTCTTTCTTAAAAACAAAAGTTCGCGTTTGAAACTAAGCAATCGCTGAGCGGAAATGAGCGAGCGACAGAATCGGTTTGTAAGAAAACCACATAGGCTTTATATACCTTCCTGCTGCTGAGCTCTTTATATTCTGCAAAATTAGCACCATCTGAACTGAACTCCACGTAATATTTCGTGACCCATTGGCGGACGTCATCTCTGCCTTGGGTGGAGATCTTCACCACACGTGTGGGCCGTTTGAAATCCACTTGCAACCATTGGTAGTAGTTATTATATTGCGCGGTCCACGCACCGACTCGCGCGCGGCTCTTGCGCCAGTGCAATCGGGCATTGCTCGCCCCGTGGTTGCGATCGAACGCTGAAGAAGCAGTGATCTGATAGGCACGGATTCCACCACTTTGCATTCCCAAAGGTTTGTCGCATCGCGGGCCTGGAGTGTAAAACAAACAAAAAACGTCAATTTTGAACATCGAATCAAAGCATTATTAGAAGCTCTCCGCGTGCAACCAAGGCAAGATAGGTCAAGTCGAAAGTGAACCAAAGGAGGCCCAGGTGGCTTAGTGAACCGCAACCAACTCCAGTGTAGCATTACTTGGCAACGGCTGTTGACTCAGACGAAAATTTAAGCCACGTCAGTGTATAATCATGTCATCGTCCGCGTCAGTGTAGTCCTGACGATGATTAATGACACAGATTGACGTTTCGACAACCTGAGCGGAAGTCAATCGTCAGAGTAAAGTGTAATGTCAGTGGATCCACCAACAATATAAAAATCACTTCACTCTTAAGATGACTTCCGCTCAGCTTGTCGAAACGTCAGTCAATGTCGCTAACAACAATCCTCAGAAATACACTAACTCGAGCGATCTGTACCATTCACAAAGTTATTTCATTTGTTATCCAAGTCCAGAGCATACTCTAATTTTACACCGGCCTTTAATTTAAAATCTCAGTCTGATATTAAAATTGTCTCCATGGAATTATAAGCATCCCATATTTTGCATGCCAAATTTGAGAAAAACAGCAATCTAATTGATGCTGGTAAGTGTAATTAGTTATTTGTCATGTTCGTGGTAAAATATCCGCTATTATCCAACGCCGCTTTTGTAAACAACTTTTATTTCCTTACCGATGGCGCAACCATAGAGCTCTATTCTCATGGCAATCCAGCCGTGCCACGTGACGGGATGTATCATGAAGAAGCGACCGTTCAGTGGTCGGATGAACCTGTGCGTGATCGTTATATAACGGTCGTAGTTAGCCAGGAAAATCTGCAAGAAAGGAAGCATTAACGTGTTGGTCAAAAACTAAGTGCCACGCCCAGAGAGAGAAGATTTAAAACACGTCCGTTCTTCTTCAGAAAAAGAGTGCCACGCCGGTTCACTTAGGAAGAATCATCTACACTATCCAGTTTTCCGCAAGTGAGATTATATTGTCGACACGCTCTTTCCGAAGATAGTTCGCAAGGCAATGGTATCTAAATCAACCTCTTGATCATCTTTCAGTGCAAGTCGCAAAGTCTTTATTATCACAAATCAATTTTCCGAATTGCTGTTTTCAAGCCGAGAATTCTTCTCTCCAGAATAGAGTGACATAGCCCCTCAACTGTAAATCTTGTTGTACTTAAGTTCAGTAACCAGGTCTTACTCGCAAAAGAAAATCACTCACGTTTTTTCAAAGTCTACGCAAGAAAAGCCTCCTTTCCCTTGACAGGAAAGTTTGCTAAGAACACAGTAACCTTGGTCTCACTCATTTTCGCTTGTACTTAATTTCGCGATTTTCGTGTTTTGAAACATAATTGCGAGACTTAATTTTCACGAATAAAAGGAGTGTACGATGATCAGTCACGCAAATATACGAAACAATACATGAATATTCAAAAAGGTACAAAATACCCTATTAACCGCATAATGACCTTCAACACATACCTTAGTCCTTTTGTTCTCTTTGTAAGTCACAAACCGGTATCCCTTAACACTGTATGCAACATAGTAACTTTTGACCCACTGATCAGCGTTCTGTCGACCCTGAGTGGTAATCCGTGTCACACGAGTGAGTCCTCCAAAGTCAACTTTTAGCCACTGACGTTTGTCATTGCGCTTTGCGTACCACGATCCGCCCATCTTTCCTACCCGGCGCTGATGCAAACGCGCGTTACGCGGCGCGCCGTAGTAATTGTAGAACGATGAGGCGGTGATGAGTTGATCGGGAACTCGGCCGTCTTCCATGCCGAGGGGAACGTCGCATTTGCCTAAGCAACATAACAGCAGGCAACAAGGTTACCAGCCGACAACGAAATTTAAAAAAAATAACTATCTAAAACTAATGCTGACTGGCATACGTTAGACGGCTTTTTTCTTGGCTATAGGTTTGCTCTTGTTCTAGAAAAGGGTCAGGACGCGCGAACAACTTGCGTTATCCACCGAACAAATTACTATCTTAGGCTTCGAACATTCCCACATATACATACAAGTTGTATCACTGTTTTGGTAATCAAGTATAGGATGTAAGGAACCCTTCACAGAAATTTTGCCTGGATAATGTTCTATGCCGACACTCAGTGTTTACAGGGTAGAGCTGTACAGCCCTTGAATAACTGGGGCCTGGATATGTTCAATCCGGCTCCACTATCAGCGTCCGCACTAAATCTACTATTTCTTTTCAAAGAGTTACACATGCAATTTTAATGGAAACAACGCGAAACTTAAGAAGTCCAAAATTCAAGTCCAACTCCGTTATCGTATTGCAGTGACTGGTACCTTCTACTACTTTCCAGTATTCTAGCCCCAAAGTAGATTTATAACTGTTTAGGTCCTGTTTACTTACTCCACGCGCCGCCATACAGCTCGATTCTCATAGAGATATGCGAGTACCAGCCACGAGGGTTGATTTTTACGTACTTCGCCACAAATGGTGGATTGAACGAGTGCGTGCGAATGCCATTTTGATCATAGTTGCCTGTAAAAGTCTAAAAAGAAAAAAGAAAACTCAAGGTCAAGCGATGGATCGCACAAATGGCAGTGGCACAAGCCGGGCCTAAACAGCATACCTTATCCCAGAAAACTAACGTTCCAATTTCGGTTTCTCTATTAATTTAAGTCACGTTATAATCAGTTCTGAGTGAGCACAAATGGCTCGAATCATACTAGACAGGGAGCATCCGTCCAAGCGAATTATCACGGCAGTTCGTTTTGGACGAACCAACCGATCCAATGGCTTCACTCATAAATAAGCAGTTTAATTCAATGGTACAAACCAAAACAAGTTTAACACGCGGAAGTAGCATGAATATCGGAACGGACACCTTGACGTAATGAATGATTCTTCAAAAATGTCAAACGACCAAACGGACTAAGAGTAAAATTAAATATGTCATTCAAAGTATCCAAGGTGTGCGCAATTTTGTAACAGAGAGAGTTACTTCCACAGGTTTGTTTGAAGTTTCGACCGGGGACTTAAGGAACTTCTGTCCAGCAAGATGCTGCAATAGCAAGGCATCCACAAAGCGAGAGTTGATTGCATTGGCACAAAACATTCACAATTTCTTACTCCCTTCGTTTGCCATGTTGTTAGAGACTGAGTACCGGTTACTACGTCAAGGCCTTGTAATATGACCCCTTTGGGGGCGTGGTAAAACAGAACCACTTTTCAACGCCGATAACCAATCTTCGCGCGGTAAAAAAATTGGTTTCGCGTCAATTTCATAAGCTGGTTTTCAATCGCGCATAAGCGCAAGCATGAGCACTGGCATAAGAAAGTGAGAACACTCACGACATAAGCCCCCATAAGCATAAGCACATGAAGAACGAGCACAGGTCTTCTCTGCTTATGCTATGCTTACGTCGCAGTGCGAACGAAGCATAAGCTCAAGGAGAAACTATCTACCAACAAAATGGCGGATTCTTTTGATCCGCCATCTTGAATGAAGTGGTGGAAAGCTGGTAATGAGAATTTTGTTGATACTGCGAGTGCGTCTGTCCTTATGCTTATGTTCTGTGTTCTAACTTGCTTATTATTTTCTTGTGCTTGTGCTCACCTTTATGCGTGTGCTTATGCCTATGCGCTATGCGATTCTTCATCCGCCATCTTGAATGAAGTGGCGGAAACCTGGTGGCGAGAATCTTGTGCTTATACTCATGTTTAGTCAGGAAAAACACTGCGGCCTTATAAGGTCAATTTTATAGACACCTCAACCACTTACCTTGATATAATCCCACCAATGCGTAACTCGGGAGTAGTGCATTCCATCCATGCTGTAGTAAACATAATAAGCTTTCACCCATTGCGCTGCATCGGCTCTTCCTTGCGTTTCTATGCCCGTGAGTATTGTTGGCCTTCCTAAATAGATCTTTAGCCACTGGTTGTGATTATTGTGGCGAGCGCACCATGCTCCCTTATACCGTCCTTGCCTGGGAAGTTTTAGGCGGGCACGGAACGGCGCGTGGTATTTATCAGCCTGAGAAGACGCTGTCATGGCTGAATTCTTTATCTTTCCACTTCGAATTCCGACGGGTTGATCATAAAATCGCTCTGAAAGAGGCAGACATATGGATTATTACAAATAAAGAGTTAAAATCCGCGAACGTAACTGTAGTTGAGAAACGCCTTTTTCATACTCACAACTGTCACATTGACAATCTAACCCTCAATTTCTTATCAACGTTTTTTACAGTGTCCAAAACGAAAGTCGAGGACTCGGCTTCTCCTCCAAGAAGCGCCGGATGCCGAAATAAGCACGCAATTCGCGTTTCTTCCCAAAGCGCTTTGCACGATATTGTATTTGTCAGTTTAAAATTAAGTTTACAATTTCTAATCTTTCCGCAAATCCCAACATATCTTCTAGGAATAGAGAATAAGTTACAATTCTGCTAAATTGTTGCTTCATGGTTGTTGCCAGTTTTACAGACCTTTCGGAAAAATTCCGCAGTCTTCAATGAGCAGCTTAAAACTCGTATTCATTGTTTGCGCAAATTAGCATTTTTCTTCGACAAGAGTGAATTTTAGCTTTGGCACGCGAGGCCCGTGCATCAGCATTCCACTCTCGATTTGCATGCCTCTGTAAACTGCGATAAATACAACAGACAGTTCAAAATACCATGAGCTTCCGAAAAAAAAAACGGATAAATGCCAATTTTTCCATGACACTCTGCTTTTTTTACAACTCCAGCTACGACTTGAATTCCTTCTCTTTTGCAGAACATAGCGAGCAATTAAATACATAAATTTTTGTCTTAAATTCTGTCATGCTCGTTATGAGAGCAAAAATTATGCGCATTTTGTGAATGCGAGGCCATCTCTGCACATCGCAGAATATTATGGTAAATTTTCGGAAAAACCCTTTTGCGGTTTTCTTTTGAGGCTTAACAATATAATTGTTGAAACCTTTGCGGTAATGTGCTGACACAGACTTAAACTTCACAAGGAAACAATAAGAACAGCATCCAACACTCACCGCGATATCGGCAGCCATACAGCTCAACACGCAGAGTAATATAGCTGTACCAAGTCTTTGGATAGATTCGTACAAAGCGAGCTCTGATTGGTGGAATTATCTTGTGAGCAACCGTGTGGTAGATGTCATAGTTTCCACTGAAAAGCTGAAGTGAAAGAAAGGTATAGCATAAGCGCAAGAATGCTGAAGTATAACCATTGCAAACCGGAGCGACGCACGCACAATCGCAGATCGACCAAACGGTCCATGCGGATGTAATGTGGCTCGTCCCATACTCCCGCGACTTGATTGTGGAGCTCACTGCCCTTGCGTATGTCCCTTTTCTTGCATAACAGCTGCGGAACAATTGTCAACATCGTTACGCTTACGCGCGCGCTTATGCTTGCGCTTGCGTCGTTGTTAAGGCAACAAAACATTTGCGTTCGTGGTGAGTGGCTAAGTAATTACTTCGGTTTTATCTACCACATACAAACACGCCCTATACGAGGCTCATGTGTTTTATTTTTTTCATGATCGGCAGACCCCAAAAAAAGAAACTTTTCGCATAAGAAAAGAGTTCAAACCCCGGAGGATTAAATTGGGACAGCAACATGGCCGCCGTTTCTCTGTTTAGGGACACCAATACGGCCAGTGTGACATGACGTGCATCGATCTATTGAACACCGCTCCAATAATTACCGACAAGTTGGGAGTGTGAGACAACAGCTGCCTATCAGAGAGGCCTGAGTTAACTATGGAAGCTTGATTCCGGAGCGGCTTCTTACCTTGACTCTGCCATAAGCAACGTAGGGCTTAAAGCGCAAACCATACACACTGTAAGCCAGGGTGTAACTTTTCACGTATTGTTTAGCTTCTCTTCTTCCCTGCATAGCGATACCTTTAATGATACTCATCTGGCCCAAGTCGATCTGCAGCCACTGATTGGTGTTGCGATACTTTGAAAACCAGCCTCCAGTTCGGCTGTTGGCAGCGAAGATGTTGAGACGTGCTCGCTCGGGCCCGTAATTGTAATTGTACGAAGACGAGGTTCGAAGTTGGCCCGAAAGGATTCGTCCGTCCTCCATGCCAAGAGGCATTGTGCAACGATCTGTCAACGAAGAGCGTGCATTGCGCAGAAGATAGGTGCACATAATTAATTATTCATAGCCACCTAACCGGCAAATACTGAGACCGTTTTGCTACTAAAGTCTCCCTACGCAGTTCCTGAAGAAATGGCCGACAAAACTGAGTCATTTGGTGTATTAGCTACGACTGCTTTCCGGACGATTTCAGCGAGATCATATCGTTATCCTTATTCCAACACGGCAATAAAAACAAGAAACGTCTCGCCCATACCTGTTAGACATCCATAAAACTCCACTCTCATCGCAATGTACCTGTACCATCCCCAAGGATGAACCCGAACATAACGACATTTAAGAGCAGGAATGAAAGGATGACTGACAACGGTGTTTTGGTCCCTGTTTCCTGTGAAATACTAGAAGACAAACAAAACCGAAGTTAAGAAAAGTTTGAAGATCGGGGAATGATTGAACTCGCTAGTTATAGCCTCCATGAGGTGCGTTATTCGAAGAGCCTCTCCCGAGTTGCTTAGAGCATCGAAGTCAAGGCGAGAACAGCTGTGATAAAACTATTGAGACTCTTCTCCTTGAGCTTCAAGTGACACCATCTCTGTCACATTATCCTGAGGTTTCCCTGCATGTGAGGACAGACTTTCCCGAGGCATCCAAACACAGTCTCACCTTGATGTTATTTCGTTCCTTATAAGGCTGGAAATTGACAGCATCCAAGCTATGCAACACGATATACTGCGTGACCCACTGGTTTTTGTCCTGCTGTCCTTGAGTCGAAATCCTAATGATTTTCGCGTATCCCTTAAAGTCAACTTGCAGCCACTGGTATCGGTTATTATACTGAGATTGCCACGCCCCACTGTAGCGCCCTTGGCGACGGATGTTCAGTCGCGCTCGATACGCACCCGAGTAAACGTACATCTGCGATGAAGCCGACAGCTGACCGTTTTTCAACCGGAGGTTTTGCAGACCCATTGGACGGTTGCACAATTTTCCTGTGAGGAAGAAACTAGATATAAGGATGTGTTCGATGGGTCGATTCCCGGAATAAGAATCCTTAGCAATTATTCCATATGCTGCTTTGAATACGAGGTGGTAAATAGGCAAAAAGGCGAGTGGATTGTAACGAAACTCGTATCCAACAAGGGCGAATGGAATAATTGCTTTATTAAATTTTCAGTCTTCCGTTCATTTTTTGTCTACCAAAGTTGGCTTCCCGCCGAAACATTTAAAGCTAAAGCGAAATTTGCCCGACTCGTTTTCTGTATAAGGCCAAACGGCTAATAACACAGATCCAGTAGGCGAATTATAAATTAAAGCTATAAATGCATTATCCCAGGTTGAGAATTTCATTCAACAAAATACTCCTTAACATCCATTTTAAGAACTGTTTGGAGTTTTGGCGGGAATGTCAAATGGGACGTGAATATCGTGTATAAGGAATTACTTAGAGGAATCTCTTCCCAATTCTCTCTCAAATGAAAATATGAAGGGCATTCCTTTTATTCGTAATCCAAAAAACCGTCAATTGATCGCGATTTAAGTATCAGAAAGAGAACTGCTCAAAATTAATTGTAGCATACGGTATTTGCTCGAAAGAGTACGCTAATGCTTACGATGACTTTCGAATCGCGAATTCAGCGCTGTTTCGTGGGTGACGCTCATTCAAAGCTTTTTATTTGGTCATCTATAGAACTAGCCATTGCGCCAAAATTCAAGAAAGAGAGAGAGAGAGAGAGAGAGAGAGAGAGAGATGAGAGAAAGCAAGTGGATACCCGTATCTCCAGCTAGGAACTTTTATAATTGTCGATTGCTGGTAATCGGCTTTCAAACAACTAGGCCGTGTAATGAATATAGTCTGACATACCAAGTCTGCATCCATACAATTCGAGCCTCATGGCGATATATCCGTACCAGGACTTGGGATGAACACGTATGTAACGGGCTTTGATGGGCGGTCGGAGCCTGTGCACCACTACCAGATATCTTTCATAGTTTCCTTGGAATACCTGAGATAAAGCAGACGGTTGTCAAGTAAGAAAACAAATTGAAATTCGAAGAGGACAGACCGCAGTAGATTGTTGCTTAGGTAAAAAACTGTTCTTCAGAAGGATGCCTAAAATGTGTGCAATTCCACAATTGGTGTCGGCCCCATTAAATTCTATAGAGGTAGACTTCGAAGATCATTTTCTGACTTATTCAAATGCAACAACATGTGTATTATTACGCTTTTCCCCAAAGATCGTGGCTCTTTCAGGCTTTCTTGCAACTGGTTAAGTTAATACTTCAACTGCGATCGATGAACATTCTCACTTTAAAACATCTTATATCCGCAGCTCCAGTATATAAAACATTCCATATATTCTCCATCACACGTTCACAACTTACGGGATAACGAGATATAACCCGAACTCCCAATCAATGGCGCATTTGGCAGAGCAATGTACAGCCGCGCAACCGCACCCTCATGGGTTCAAGTCCCATTCAAGCCAGGACTTTTTAGGCTTCCATTGCGATGGTCATTCTTACTTCAAAACAACTATTTTCTTAATTTGTTTTTCTTTTCATCCTTCCGTTACCTGTGCATCCTAAATCAATTTCAATTTTTTTTTTGCAGTTTCATTGACCTTTCGAACACTATGCGAAAGCTGTTACCCGCCAGCGAGGTAAAAATTAAAACAATGGAGGATTCAGACAACAATAGGCCCATGCACGAGGCGCACGCCATTTTAAAAACAGCCAACCATATTCTTACCCTCGTTCTTCTCGCCTGCTTGTAGGGATAAAACCTGACTCCGTTGTTACTGTAAGAAAGCACGTATGATGTCACCCACTGATTAGCATCATACCGCGCCTGCGTAGCAATTCTCTTCACTATAGCAACGGTTCCGAGGTCAACCTGGAGCCACTGTTTGGTGTTCCTATGCTTAGCAACCCAGCCTCCTCTGGCTTGGCCGTGGTTCCGCGCCTGCAGTCTGGCGCTCCAGGGACCGTAGTAGTGGTTGATCATAGAAGAGGCGGTGAACATGGCGCGAGTGACGCGGCCATCTTGAAGACCGAGAGGTACGTCACAGCGATCTAGAGGGAGTCAGAGATTCCTTACTAAGTGATAGCGTCCTATGGTCGACTTGGGAAACTTGAATGCGACGTCGAGTGCATTAGTATGAGGGTTCTACCTCGGGGCATTTGGTGTTTTTAGTTCATAGTGGGCAAAAATCCCACTAACTTGCACTTAAACTCGCAAGTACAACGGTCCTAAAAACATCAAAAAAGTTTAAGAGAGAAGAACTTCCCATATCAGCAGATTTTTGTCAATTCCTTCAAGACACGTTGTCTCATTGAAAAGGTCTACATAATGTGCAGCTTCTTGTTATTGGAAACGGAAAGCAATTTCAGTATTAACTTCCTTACTCATTTCCTTACTTCAAGTAATTTCGAACGGAAAGCCATCATATTTCACCAAGTAGAAAGAAAACTCACCTGCCGGACATCCGTAAAACTCGGCCCTCAAGCATGGGTGACTACGCCAGCCTCTTGGGTTAAGGCGAATGAAGCGGCATCTAACAGCAGGACTGAGCGCGTTCACTACAATACTGTTTTGATCGCGGTTGGCTTGGAAGAGCTGTTTCATGGTAAGAGGAAACCAAACGTAAATTAGTATTGCATTAGTATAAATTAAACTATACAATGTGAATTGATTCGCTGGTGGCCCCCTAAGCGCCCATGCCCCTAGCCCCAATCAATTAGAGACACTCTTCAGATCGAACTGTAAATAGAAAATGTTGCTTTACGAGAGGGGCAACACGGAACATTGGAGCAAATTGTCTCAAGTACGTTAAGTTGACATAAAATCAGTCAGATCTGAAGGTCTCTATTATCGTTACAAATACTTTCCCATCCTTACCTTATCGGCACTTTTGAACCGATACACGGCCCAATGTACGTTATCCACGCTAAACGACACATAGTAAGAGGTAACCCAATATCCGGCATCTTGTCTTCCCTGAGTGGCTATTTTCCTGATCTTCATCAATCGCCCAAAGTCCACCTTGAACCACTGGTTGTAATTCCTGTGCTTGGCGCACCAGGCTCCAATGTAGTTGCCGGATTTGACCCGCCCCAGTCTTCCAAGCCAAGCAGCGTGGTAGCGGTTTATTGACGACGAGGCTGTGATTTTGTCGTTACGGATACGACCGTTCCGCATTCCTAAAGGCTTGTTACACAGAGACGCTGTGCAAAGAAGAAATGAATAAAATTAACTCCTTGTCCAGTTGATCTTACGTTCCACTACTAGGGAGACTCTAATTATACCAAGAACTAAGACTGTAACGTATGGACATTTCACTTGATTTAGTCAGTTATATCAAACATCTTATACGACGCATCCGAGGTATACCTGCACATCCGTACAACTCCGCTCTCAAGCAAATCCATCCATACCAAGACTTCGGGTATAGACGCACGTAAATGGCCGTAAACGGTTTGAGGAACTGGTGATAAACTATTGAGTGACGGTCCGTGTTGGCAGTGAAGGTCTGGGAAAGGGCGAAAAACAGAACAATTAGTCAGTCAAAAATTAAATTATCTGGCGATTTTCATGATTGTTTTAGAGATGTCTGACATGGCATTTGACAGCAGCACATAACCCGAAGCGCACAACCGCGAACGAAATATATTTGTGCAGATCAACGGCTATGGGTGATTCCTTTTGGACAATTTTCCTTAGCGCCCCTGAATGCTGAGAAATCCAACTCAACCGATGATGTCAAAAGTTTACACCAACGTGTATTTAGGTGGAGAAGAGGAATACATCTTTCAAGAAGGTGGTAGTTATACTGATTTAGACTGAATTTGCCACGATTTAGATCGTCACCACTAAAGCCACCGGGCTTTAGGAAACACCTAGTTTGCGCATACTTTATTCTGACTTGCTTAAGTTTTCAAAGCAGTTAAAATGACAGAGCACCAAAAGGCTCTGTCAGGACTTCATTTTCTATGGTAGTCGACAGTTAAAACCTTCCTAAAAATAGACCAGTCTACGCTAGAAGAGTATAGTGTCATTTACCCAAGAACGTTTCAAATAAAACGTAACTATCACAGATGCAGACCTTAACTCGTCCATTCTCTTTATAAGGAATAAAGTTCATTCCATCGACGCTGTAACCAACGGTGTAGCTTTTCACCCAGTAATTGGCATTATGACGTCCTTGCGTTGCTACGCCTTTTACACGCGTCAACTCAACGAAGTTAACTTGGAACCATTCTCCATGACGATTTGATCGTACCCCCCAGGAGTTATAGCCGTTCAGTCGACCGTAAAGCGGAGAGTAGCTGTAGCTGTAGTAAGTCGAGGCCGTCAAATGACCATCAGGTACGCGCTTATCCTCCAAACCGAGCGGTATTGCACAACGATCTGGGTAAAGTAATTTAAATCAAAAAAATAGACTTTATTCAAGTATCAAATGATCTAGCGCTGGAACACTTTTTGGGGACACAGTAGAAATACACAAAAATTAGCTTATGATCACTGAAATCAAATGTACTTAAACCGGAGAAAAACAAATCAGTCTCAAAATGCGTGCGCACCAGCCAATCAGTGTCTGAGCTTCGTTTTAAACACACTCCAGAATTAACAATTGTCATCTTGAGCACAACCGTTACAGAATTCTATTCCTCTAAACGTATAAGACAGCTGTGTAAAACGCACCCAATTATATCCCACCTTCGGTGCATGAAGCCGTGAAATTCAACTTCAAAGGAGACTACCCTTCAATAAGCGTTTAAAATAAGCGTCAACAAGCGTTCGGCACAACCGCACAACTCAACTCGCATGGAGATGGAGACGCGTGAACCGCAATGAGCGTCTGAAACGCGTTTTGAACGAACACAGAAACTAAAGACCTCTTACCTTCGGCACAACCGTAGAATTCAACTCTCATGGAAATGTGTGAGTACCATCCCCAAGGATGAACACGGATGATGTATGCTTTGATCCTGGGATAGAGGCCATGTTGGACCACACTGTTCTGGTCTCTGTTTCCCGTGAAATACTAAAAAAAATCAAACGATAAGTACGTAAAAAAAGTTAGATCGTTCTGTTAGATATAATTAGCGCTGAGGAGATCTTCGGGTATTTATTATTATTATTATCATTATCATTATCATTATCATTATCATTATCATTATCATTATCAGTATCATTATCATTATCAGTATCATTATCAATATTATTATTATTATTTATTATTATTATTATTATTATTACGCTTAGCCTCTCAATCCTTATTAATCTTTCCCCGTTTAGTTCTTGAAGAAAACAGGATCTTTGAAAATGCTTCGTGATGCCTCTTAACAGTGCTTAACTCTATTGATCCAGATTATGAATGTGAAATTTCAAATATCAATCCGAAGAAAAAGCGATCGTTAGCGCAGTAGGCAGTCCGTCAGTCTCCACACCCGCAATAGAAATCTGAAGTTCGTTAGTTCGATCCTCACACGGGGCACTTTAACTTTCATTTAACGATGTGCATCAGAAAAAAACAAGCTTAAAATGTCATTCTCAATAACAAAGCGGTCGACAGTGCCTCGTTAGCGGAGAAGGCAGCGCGTCAATCTCATAATCCGCATCAGAAATCTGAAGGTCATAAGTTAAATTTCCTTCTGCTTACAACGCTAACGAGGCAATTCCGATAACCGAAACATTCATAATCTATTCCAAATTTTTTCATCGTATTTTTAGTGCAAAAAGAAAATAAGTGTCCCACGTGAGAATCAAACATCACGACCTGCAGATTTCTTATGCAAATTATGAGACTGAACGGCTGCCTACTGCACTAACGAGGCAATGGCAATAACGCATCACATGGCGATCAAGTGGTAAAGTCAGTAAGGTATGAAAAGAGGTTTGATTTATCTCTGTAGACTTCTCATAAACTCAAATCAATTCCACGCAATTTTGAAGTATTGGACAGCAACCGTTAGTCATTCCTGCAAAACGCAAGCAATGAACTCAGACATTCAGTGGTACTATTTACGCAGTTCAGTTAGGTGGACATAAACAACTCTCACCTTTCGAGCACTGTTTTCCTTAAATTCAGCAAAGTGAATAGCATCTTGACTATAGGACAAATAAAACTGCGTCACCCACTGACGGGAATCTTGTCGCCCTTGAATAGCAATCTTCACAACCCGTGTGGCGCGACCAAAGTCCACCTGGTACCACTGCAGTCGTGTATTATGTCGAGCGCTCCAAGAACCTAATCGTGCGCCTGCCCGGCGCAGATGCAGTCGGCCATTGTTCGGACTGAGATTTTTGTCCCAGCTTGATGAGGCACTCAGTTGAGTAGATCGAATGCGACCATTTTGCATTCCTAAGGGTTTGTCGCACTTCGGTCCTTTACGGAGAGAACAACAGGTAAGAAATTTAGTCCGGTGCTGTCAAAGAAATTAGATGCGGCCGGTAATGGATAAGTCTCCTTCACTAGGTAAACAAAAACTTGCCAAACTCTTCCTTTTTTACTTATTAGAGTTTAATAAACAGAACAAAGCAAAAATAAAAATGTGAAAATGGCACCTGGTGCGTAAAATCACCCGAAGGGGGAGCCACGCTTCATTGGTTACAAGATAACAGTTCTTTTTTGACAGCCGTTCACGCGTCAACTTTCAACAGAAGGAAAAAAGTTGAGAAAAAAGCCGGTTCAGCTTCCTAACGGAAGTTACTTAACAACTAAGGTTCTTGAAAACTTCAAGAATGAATCCAACTGAGTTTGTCAACTATTGTCTGCCGAGTGAAGCTATTTCAGATGGCCTTTTATCATAACTTAAAAGTATTTGGTGTGCGCCCTGTGGTCAACAACTTACAAACTTGTTGTGAACCTACCAACAACGCAACCGTAGAATTCCGCGCGCATTGAGATCCAGCCATACCACGTGACAGGGTGTATCTTGAAATAGCGAGCAGTTATATGCGTGGCCAGCCTGTGGTGCACCGGGATAAACTGGTCGTAATTAGCCTGGAATATCTGAAATAAAAACAAACAAGCGCAATTGAACAGTGTTCCAAACATAAAAATGTACTAAAAATGATACTGCGGACCTACTTGATCACTCCAATAGAGGGGCTTTTCAGGGCCAGTCCGGGGGGACTTTTTAACATTTACAGTTGTTAAGGAATGTAACACGGGTGCCCTCGTGAATTCCGCAAAGCCAGCCACGACACCCGGGACTATGACTCCTCGTCTTTGCGAACAGTGTGTGGGCTCTTTAACGTCTCAAAGAGTTTATAAAATCAGTGTTGTAACAGATTGAAGCCAATCCCATTTTGGCGGGAGACCGAACAGTTGGCTACTTACAAGCGCAGCCAAGGAGTTGAACCTGGAACTAGCCAGGACAACTCCAGCTTGTGTTCAGAGCGGGACTCGAAAGTCAGGACCTCTGAATTTCAAGCCCAGCGCCCTAACCCGGCCACTCGGCCACGCTACCTCCCAAAATTAGTAAAGGAGAAAAGAATGAATTCAGTCGGCACCGAGCTCTACACAAATAACTCAGGATAAATGATACATTATCCATGTGATGGTGTAGGACGAGGTTATTGATAGTAATGTCAAAGTTTTCATACGGGAATTCAGTTTCGCTCTATTCTTCTCCTTTACCTACTGCACTCATATATTTTTCTTATCTTGTTCTTGTAAGCTTAAACTTCAAGTTATGCAGCGATGGCTGAAAGATACGAAGAAAATATAGAAGATCTTACCTTGGTTCTACGACCTTCCCTATAAGGGTAAAACTTGTAGCCATTTCTGCTGTACATTATATAGTAACTTGTAACCCACTGAGCAGAGTTCTGTCTTCCCTGTGTAGCGACGGCCTTCACTCTTGT
Source organism: Astreopora myriophthalma (assembly GCA_014634185.1). Classification (NCBI taxonomy): domain Eukaryota; kingdom Metazoa; phylum Cnidaria; class Anthozoa; order Scleractinia; family Acroporidae; genus Astreopora; species Astreopora myriophthalma. The sequence goes on along the minus strand of BLFK01000783.1, from coordinate 1,925,373 downwards.
AAGCGCGCCAAAATCAACCAATAACCACTGGTTCTTGTCACTCCTTTTAGCGCACCAGGCCCCTCCCTGTCGGCCCACGCGTCGTCTGTTGAGCCTGGCGTTAAATGGTTTGCAATAGAAACTATGGGACGAGGAAGCGCGCATGAGCGGATCTGGAACACGACCGTCCTCGAGACCCAGGGGCATGTCACAACGATCTGAAAAACACAAACTTGCTATTACTGTTGCGATAGTGTTACACCATTTACAAAAGACCAAAACCAACTTGCCCCGTGAAAGGAAAGGATTATTTTCATTATTATTATTATTATTATTATTATTATTATTATTATTATTAATTTATTTTATTTTATTTATTTATTTTTTGACCGTATAAACTCATCCGCTCTGTGTGGAAGCGAAAGTACCATGAAGTTTATTCGTATTCATGAATAGTAGCTGAAATATCACAAGTTTTCCTATCTTCTTTTAACTTGGCGAGCGTATCAAAATATTTTGGAAGACTTTCTTAATTTTAAAAATGTTTTATTTATCAGTTTCAACAGCCCTCGTAGTTGGTTCCACATCTTAAAATATCATTGTGCATATATCGATCACCAGTGCCTCATTAGTGCAGTAGGCAGCGCGTCAGTCTCATAATCCGCATCACAAATCTCAGTGAAGGTCGTGAGGTTGATCCTCAGACGGGGCAGTGGTTTTTTACTCCATTGATTAAAACCATTCCTCTTCTTGAGGTCGCTTATGAGACGAAGGCGTTTGCTATTGTGCTGACGAGGCACTGACAAATAAATTTGCAAAGTGAGAACTTAAAGTGACAATTTTTAGTCCCGTTTTGTGTTAGGAATAGCACATCTTCCATCGGGCCTAGCTTAATTGACAACGCAGTTTACTTGACCACCCGAGAAAACCCTACAATTTAAATTTAAGGGCACTGCACTAAACAATGAACTTACCCCACGGGCCTCCGTACAGTTCGAGTCTCATAGAGATATGCGACCTCCAGCCACGTGGATTGAGTCGGACATATCGACCGTAGATTGGAGGATCAATTGAGTGTGTTTGGATGGAGTCTCGGTCTCGGTTTCCAGTGAATGTCTATAAAGTAAGGTATACCGGAACAATGCATTAGTTGCAAAAGGCTTTCGCCGCAAACGAGTGCACACAGATGATGCTCCCATTGCTTCGCGCAATCGCGTTCTTCGCACCCCAGTTCCTTCACAAATTTGCCTTCCCCCCGGTGAAATAACAGCCATTATGCAAGAAGAAACAAGGTCCTCCAGATCAAGACCGAGTTCTCCGCAAAAATCCTCCAGTTTGTTCGTACGTCTGTTTTCGCCTTGTAATCCAGTAATCAACCCATGCTCCAGGGTTTTTTTATCGCAAATCTTGAATGTTTATTCGTCTCTATTATTTCAATCATTCTCCTCCTCAACCAAGTTGGTGAGCTCTAATTTCGAAAATCTTTGTTACAGGGATTTTTAATCAACCCTGGGTTAAGTCCAATTAAATCCTACTGGTTGTCATGGTATTTATCCCGGATTAGCACTAAAAATGCCTCGAACAACTCGGCCCTGGGCAGTTATGTAATAACTCTCGACATTGAATTAAAAACTTCACTTTTAAAAGGCCCCATAAGGAATTGCAAAGAAACCTTAAAACAATTTAAGATTGCAAGCGTAGGACTTATCGCGTAGTGGACTATCGACTGATGCCTGTCTGCGGACATTTTACGTCTCAAAATAAACATAAGCAAGGTATTTTGTGGCTACTTAGACAGCATCAGACGATAAGTTTCGAGGCAGAAGCACTTTATTGAGAGATTTTTTTGTTTCCAAATGTCAGTCTAGCGCTAACCCGGCTTCGAACAACTCGGCCCAGGTTTTGGTTTTGGCTTGCGCTATGACTGGATAAAAACTTGCGCGATCTTTTCAGCCAATCCTATGCAAAACTAAAACCAAGCCTTGGCGCCGGCTGCGTTCAATTGCTTTGCCAAAAAAACAAGTCTTGCCTTACATCGATCTGTGGTTGGTTGAAGGCTGTATTTCCATGACTAAGAATGTTTGAGGATCATTCTTCAGTTCATCTCTTCACTAAGAATGTTATTGGCTGTGTACTCACTCAGTTTGGCTTGGGTTTTAAGACACCCAATTGAATCTGCTCTAACAGGCGAAATAACGATCTCGTTTTCTTACAGTCATTCATATTCACGGCCACAGCCGGCGGACTGGTCGAAACCGAAACGGACATTGGTGGAGTCCTAAAATCCACCAATCACAAAGCGGGCCGCTACGGAAAGCCGCGGTAAGTTGTAATCATTAAACGTTTTCTCGTTCTCGTAAAAGCAATTGTTGTGTCTGATGTCAAGAAATAACAATATTTACCTTGATGTAATTCCACCAGTGTTTCACTTTTGCAAAGTTCACTCCATCCGAACTGTAGTACAAATAGTACGCCGTTACCCATTGGTGAGCGTCTTGCCGTCCTTGGCTCGCAATCCCGGTGACTTTCATTGGCCTTCCAAGATCCACTTGAATCCATTGGTTGTAATTGTTATGACGTGAGGCCCAGCCGCCCATGTACCGGCCGCGGCGCGGACGGTAGAGTCTCGCCAACCAGGCGGCGTGGTTGATGTTCGCCTGAGAGGAAGCTGTTATGGCGGCGTTTTTGATTCTGTTGTTTTGGAGACCAACAGGCTGGTCATAAAATCGCTCTGGGGAAAACCAAAAGATGGCTTAGTTAGAACGGAATTGAAGGACAGATATTAAGATTAAGGTTAAAATAATGATGCCCATGACAATGACGATCACGATGATAATCACGATCACGATCACGACGACTGGGTCACGAAGACGATCACGATGACGACGATGATAACGACAGCGAAGAAATGTGTCATCTTCATTCTATGAGCAACCTGTGTGTGATGAGAACGCCTAAAATTGAGTGATATTGTCCTGTCATAAAACCTCAAATTTGCGTGATATTTCGTGATACCGCCTCGTAAAAAAAAAACATACAAATACTCTTCTTACCTTTCACACGACACCCATAAAGTTCCACGCGCAAGGCGATGTAACTGTACCATGTTTTCGGGTAAATACGAATGAACCGTGCTCTTATTGCTGGCATGATCTTGTGGCCAACCGTATGATAAATATCGTAATTACCTCGGAAGACCTGAAATTTGGATTAAATAAGGAAATATACGCTATAAGGACAATCACTGTGTTTTGAGGTTTCATAGGACTTCGATGGAAGCAACATTTTGACTGTAACAAACGTAATGTGCAGCAGAGCAAGAGCACTTCACAAGACAATTTCTTTAGGCGATAGTGGGTAGCCAAGAAGAGGGGGGTGAATAGGGGTGTGCAAATCCGCCGATCTGTTAGGATTTAACAACGAAATCCGTCGATCCGGTTAAAGAAGTCCTTAAATCCGAATCCGCTCAATATTTGCATTTTTCATTTGAGAGATCTACGATCCGAACGAGATCGGGGAGATCCGCAATCCGAACTTTATTACAGGCAAAATCTATAATCCGGACCAGAAAGAAGGATGAAAACCGCAATCCGCTGGAGTTGCAGGATCCGAAAATCCGTTAAAATTTCGCTCTGAATCCGAAATCCGGGCAACAATATTTCCAAAATCCGCCGATCCGTTGGCTTATTCATCCCCCTCCAAGAATTACACCAGGATCACATTTAAAATGTTATGAAATCTGCGACTTTGTCAAATGTGAAATTCGACGTGAGAAATGGGAACTGGTGTAGTTGTTGTAATTAAAAAATGCTTGGCATTTGTAACTATTAACGTCAAGACATTTAAAACTAGTAAACGAACAATTTGAAAACCGACCGTTACCTTAACTCTTCCATACGACACGTAAGCCTTAAAGCGCACTCCTAAAATACTGTAGGCCAGTTGGTACGTTTTCACCCATTGATGTGCTCCTCTCCTTCCTTGTGTAGCGATACCTTTGATGATACTGATCTGACCCAAGTCGATATGCAGCCACTGATGGGTGTTACGCTGCTTTGCGACCCAGCCTCCCGTCCGGCTGTTCGCAGCGTAGAGGTTTAATCGCGCTCGGTCAGGTCCGTAATTGTAGTTGTACGACGATGAGGCTCGAAGTTGACCCGACAGGATTCGTTGGTCCTCCATACCCATAGGCATGACACAGCGATCTTAAAGAGACAATAGATAATAGGTAAGACAATAGTTTATTCTAAAACGTCAAATTTATAAAAATTCGGCAGCACTGAAAACCGACAGACTTCCGTTGCCTCTTCACCGCTGAAATGGTTACAGGCAAATTCACACCTGACTAGGGGTGTTGGGTATCCATCATCTGGGGTCTTCTTAACTCAGATATACGGTATTTTGGTATGCAAATCAGTGGTGTAGCAGCTCTGGTATGCTTATACTCCTGCTGGCCCTCTAGTCTAGCAGCTGCTGCTGTTTTTAGGGACATGCATTGGTTAATTCTACTGTTTGCTTTATTGTTGTCTGGCTTTATTGTTGTCTGGAAGGGTAGCTATAGCCAATGATGTGAAACCTCGCTGGAGCTGCTACATGGCTCGTTCAAATACGGGAATAAACTATTAAGTTTCTCCCGAATTCTTGGTATATGGTTTATAATCAAACACCAGATTGTGGTATTTTTACAAGTATTTTGTATGAAAGGTTTTACAGTTTTAAGGTGTGCCCAATACTGAATATTCATATCGACCCTACAGTGGAACACTACCATGGGACCACGCGGTTCATGGCCGTACAGTAGTGGTACAGACCGGGTTCCACTGTAAACATCAAACGTCTGCTGAAACTGATTGGAAAGTGATTGAAGAGTTGTTGTTCTTGAAGTTGGAGGACCGTCCGTCCTAAAGACTATTTGTCAAAACTCCGGATGATTTTCCAAGTCAGAAAAGTAATTTTATTTCGTTGTCTATCGAATGGTGATGAATTAAACATCAAAATACCACACCTGTGAGACAACCATAAAACTCCACTCTCATCGCAATGTGTCTGTACCAGCCTCTAGGGTGAACTCGGATGTAGCGGCATCGCAATATAGGAACGAACGAGTTGGTCACAACAGTATTTTGATCGCGGTTACCCGTGAAGTACTGCACGAGAAAAATATGACAACAGTGAAAGCCGATTAGCGTTACTGACACAAGCTACCTTATGATCTTGGAAACAAGCGTGTACTCTAAATTTCTCATACAAGGTACAAAAAGCTCCGGGCCGAGTTGTTCCAAGCAGGTTTAGCGTAAGGTCTTGACCCGGCAGGGTTAGCGCTAACCTTCCTGGGAACAACTCGGCTCTGGTCGTAATAATTAAACAAATGCATCGGTATGAGTGGGAATCAGTTCACTAGTGCGCATATTACTTAAGTTAGGCATATATGTTTTAAGTAAAATCGGGCTCAGGTTAAACACGTGTTAACGTACAACCTTGGTCATTCGTGCACGTTAGAAAACATCCCCTGCGCCCCATCTCAATGTTGTTTTAGAAAGTTTTGAGCTATGGATTTCCAACATTGAGCGGGGACGCGAAGGAATTTTCCAACGAAATAAGTCCAAGGTCATAAATTATGCCCGTCTTAACCTTGGCTGAACCTAGCCGGGTAAGAACGGGATCAACCTTAGAAACGATTTTACCAACAACATACATGCCGATAAATTGATCATTTCGTTTAATCACCGGGCTTAAAACTCACCATCTCCATTGCTGCAACTGCGAGAATGCCATCTTTTAACATTTCAGTCCTAGCAATACACAGGACTCTTGTCTCCAGAACCTAGTTGAATGGCCCAACTCCCAGAGTCTCCTAGAGCTTACTGGTAGAGCTTCCGAAATAGTAATCGGAATACCATAGTTTCGACTCCTGTTCGGAGCACTCGGATTTTTTTCCGAATATGCCCGAGTCATTACCGGCAAATTCATCATTTCAACATATACACTGTCCCCTGACCTAGTAGGCGCCAACCCACGCCTTCGCTCCGTGTGTCCCTCCTCACGGGAGGAACCCCTTTACTGGTAACGGTAGTTTAGATCTTCCACAAAGGAAAAAGAAAAGATAAACTTGAAAAGGACATTATCAACGAAAGCCGCCAGCCGAAGATCGAGCTAAGGAGTAGAAAAAACTGAACCCCGCTTTCGTCGGTGCCGCGGCAGCAAAAACTGATTTTCCCCTTTATTTCTTCCTTTCCTTCCCCTTCCCCTTATTAGCTCCTCCGTTCATTTCTCAACTACCTTAGGTCGTCCCTAATTTCCCCCTGGTGACGCTCACAAATTCTCGCCTCTAAATAGTCTGTCAGTAAACTTCCTCTATACCTTAAGACTGTTCCTTTCATCGTATTGCTTAAAATGTAACGCGTCGAGACTCCTTGTGATGTGATACTTTGTGACCCACATGGGCGCGTCCTGACGTCCCTGGGTGGACATTTTTATGATCTTGGCCGCTTTGCCAAAATCAACTTGCAGCCACTGGTAGTGATTGTTATACTTGGCCAACCAGGCGCCCGCGTACCGTCCGCTTCGTTTCCGTTGAAGCCGCGCTAACCAAGGAGCGTGGTACCCATCTAGAAACGATGACGATGTTATCCTACTGTTCTTGATTCTGCCATTCTGCATCCCCATTGGTCGGTTACAAAGGACTCCTGTTGAAGTTAAAAAGAGATCAAATTTCATGGAATTTACGCTAACAAATATCATTCCACGTGGACGCTTTACAGTTAGCAACGAGCGGTGCCGCTTCAAAGGCTCAAATGGCAACAATAGAAGAAGGCCACGCACACGATAAGACGGCCATATACGTATATCAAACCACTTTTCCATGCCGAATTCCTTTTGATTCAGTAAACCGATATAGCCCTTACTCGCGACAGTAAATACGCTCTCTTATATGATTTAGTATGAACGACCCTATCATAAAAATGATAACCTGAACTTCTTAATTAGCTTGATAATTTTGCCGACACTTGTTGCTAGACAGACCCAAGGCATATTACAGTCCATTTGTTGTATGCAATGCGTCAATGAGTGACGTCCTTTGTGTCTGTCCTCTGATAGATCATAGGGTAATAATCAATGAAATCATGGACAAAAAAAATCAGGGAATTGTACAAATTGTACTCATACCTAGTCTGCATCCATACAACTCCACTCTCATGGAAATGTAGCCATACCAGGTCCTTGGGTGAATACGGATGTAACGCGCTTTTATGGTCGGACGAAGCCTGTGCACATTTACTAAGTATCGCTCGTAATTGCCTTGGAAAACCTGAAGATCATCAAAAATATTAATGCAAATATTCATCAAAAGCGTTGGGGGCTTTAACAATTAAAAAATCATCGGACGTAAACAGAACGATTGTCAATGTGAATGGTCAATTACTCGACCATCTAACTAACCAAATTTCTGTTGTTCGATAACAGACCAACTAACCGAGTAACCAAATGATCAACCGTTTCAATAAACAATACCTTAACTCGTTTGCCGTATTTGTACGGGATGAACCTTGCTCCATTGTTACTGTAAGAGAGTGTATAAGACTTGACCCATTGATTAGCGTCATATCGAGCCTGCGTAGCTATTCTCTTGATTCGCGTGGTTACGCCCAAGTCAATCTGCAACCACTGGTTCCTATTGTTGTACTTGGCAATCCAGCCTCCTCGAGTTTGGCCGTGATTCTGTGCTTCAAGCCTGGCACTCCAAGGACCGTAATAATGGTTGTACATGGAAGTGGCTGTGAACATGGCCCGTGTGACTCGACCATCTTGAAATCCGAGAGGTACATCGCAGCGATCTAAATAAAAAGAGTAATAAAATCAGTAGAAGGCTACAAAATGGGAAAAAGTAGCGCTAATAGAAAATCCGGTTTGATATACTTTTTCAAATATGAAAATAAACAACGTTGGTTTCGCTTGAAACCCAAAATGGGTTGTGGGTTTCAAGGTAACTGTCAAAATGACAACATGCGGTATATCAACCACGAGCCGCCCGGTTAGCTCAGTCGGTAGAGCATCAGACTTTTAATCTGAGGGTCATGGGTTCAAGTCCCATATCGGGCGACTTCACGTCTTTTTTTTTCTTCGTTCTCCTTCCTTTGATTTATCCTCCTTCAGTGTGACAACTTATAATGTTTCTGATACATTCTATTTTTTAGTAAAAAAACACGTGTTTTAACTCCTCTTTGTCTTTGAAATTCACCCACACAAAAACACATGCCCCATCTGAGGATCCAACTCACGACCTTCAGATCTCTTATTCAAATTATGAGACTGACGCGCTGCTTACTACGCTAACGACGCACTGTTAATCATTTCTTCACCGAATGATATTTGAAGGGTTGCCTACTGCTCATCCCTAAATGAAAACGAAAGTGAACCGTGTGAGGATCGAACCCACGACCTTCAGATTGCTTATGTCAATTATGAGACTGACGCGCTACCTTCTGCGCTAACGAGGCACTGTTACTCAGTGCTTCTTCGAACGATATTTCAAGGGTTGCTTACTTCTCATCCCTAAATGAAAAGGAAAGTGCCCCGGGTGTGGATCAAACTCACGACCTTCAGATGGCTTATGTCAATTATGAGACTGACGCGCTGCCTTCTGCGCTAACGAGGCACTGTTAATTATTTCTTCTCTGAATGATATTTAAAGGGTTGCTTACTTCTCATCCCTAAATGAAAACGAAAGTGCCCCGTTTGAGGATCGAACTCACGACCTTCAGATTGCTTATGTCAATTATGAGACTGACGCGCTGCCTTCTGCACTAACGAGGCAGTGTTAATCATTTTTTCTCCGAATGATATTTCAAGGGTTGCCTTCTGCTCATCCTTAAATGAAAACGAAAGTGCCCCGTGTGAGGATCGAACTCACGACCTTCAGATTGCTTATGTCAATTATGAGACTGACGCGCTGCCTTCTGCGCTAACGAGGCACTGTTAATCATTTCTTCTCCGAATGATATTTCAAGGGTTGCTTACTGCTCATCCTTAAATGAAAACGAAAGTGCCCCGTGTGAGGATCGAACTCACGACCTTCAGATTGCTTATGTCAATTATGAGACTGACGCGCTGCCTTCTGCGCTAACGAGGCACTGTTAATCATTTTTTCTTCGAATGATATTTCAAGGGCTGCCTACTGCTTATCCTTAAATGAAAACAAAAGTGCCCCGTGTGAGGATCGAACTCACGACCTTCAGATTGCTTATGTCAATTATGAGACTGACGCGCTGCCTTCTGCGCTAACGAGGCACTGTTAATCATTTTTTCTCCGAATGATATTTCAAGGGTTGCCTTCTGCTCATCCTTAAATGAAAACGAAAGTGCCCCGTGTGAGGATCGAACTCACGACCTTCAGATTGCTTATGTCAATTATGAGACTGACGCGCTGCCTTCTGCGCTAACGAGGCACTGTTAATCATTTTTTCTTCGAATGATATTTCAAGGGCTGCCTACTGCTTATCCTTAAATGAAAACAAAAGTGCCCCGTGTGAGGATCGAACTCACGACCTTCAGATTGCTTATGTCAATTATGAGACTGACGCGCTGCCTTCTGCGCTAACGAGGCACTGTTAATCATTTTTTCTCCGAATGATATTTCAAGGGTTGCTTACTGCTCATCCTTAAATGAAAACGAAAGTGCCCCGTGTGAGGATCGAACTCACGACCTTCAGATTGCTTATGTCAATTATGAGACTGACGCGCTGCCTTCTGCGCTAACGAGGCACTGTTAATCATTTTTTCTTCGAATGATATTTCAAGGGCTGCCTACTGCTTATCCTTAAATGAAAACAAAAGTGCCCCGTGTGAGGATCGAACTCACGACCTTCAGATTGCTTATGTCAATTATGAGACTGACGCGCTGCCTTCTGCGCTAACGAGGCACTGTTAATCATTTCTTCTCCGAATGATATTTCAAGGGTTGCTTACTGCTCATCCTTAAATGAAAACGAAAGTGCCCCGTGTGAGGATCGAACTCACGACCTTCAGATTGCTTATGTCAATTATGAGACTGACGCGCTGCCTTCTGCGCTAACGAGGCACTGTTAATCATTTTTTCTTCGAATGATATTTCAAGGGCTGCCTACTGCTTATCCTTAAATGAAAACAAAAGTGCCCCGTGTGAGGATCGAACTCACGACCTTCAGATTGCTTATGTCAATTATGAGACTGACGCGCTGCCTTCTGCGCTAACGAGGCACTGTTAATCATTTTTTCTCCGAATGATATTTCAAGGGTTGCCTTCTGCTCATCCTTAAATGAAAACGAAAGTGCCCCGTGTGAGGATCGAACTCACGACCTTCAGATTGCTTATGTCAATTATGAGACTGACGCGCTGCCTTCTGCGCTAACGAGGCACTGTTAGTCACTGCTTCTTCCAACGATATTTCAAGAGTTCCCTACTGCTCATCCTTAAATGAAAACGAAAGTGCCCCGTGTGAGGATCGAACTCACGACCTTCAGATTGCTTATGTCAATTATGAGACTGACGCGCTGCCTTCTGCGCTAACGAGGCACTGTTAAGCATTTCTTCTTCGAATGATATTTCAAGGGCTGCCTACTGCTTATCCTTAAATGAAAACGAAAGTGCCCCGTGTGAGGATCGAACTCACGACCTTTAGATAACTTATGTCAATTATGAGACTGACGCGCTGCCTTCTGCGCTAACGAGGCACTGTTAATCATTTCTTCTCAGAATGATATTTCAAGGGTTGATCCGATGTGAAATGTAGTGTTCTTGCGAACTGAAAAATAAATAACTGTTTTTTTTTTCGTTAACGGCAAACTTTAGGTTAATTGTCCCCGCTAATAACGCATGGCACGCGAAGGTAGGGTGTCCCACGTTTACAGTTTTTGTCTACCTCCCCATCCGCCCGAAAACGTCACCGTTTTGCTAACTGAAGCAGAACCTTTTGTAAACGGACACATCACGGACCTAGCACGTCACTTACCAGCAACACAACCATAGTACTCGATCCTTATACAGATATGTCGGTACCAACCACGTGGATTTAGTTTGACAAATCTGGCGTAGATTGCAGGCGTAATGGCGTTTTTCACGAGGCTGTTTTGGTCGCGATTGGCTTGGAAAAGCTGCGAATGTAAAGCAGCAAACTTATCAGTCACTGTTATCGCCTAATTGGGAAAAACGGTATTCAACAAGCGCGAGTTGAATAGTTGTTTTGAAATCAAGCACGAAATGTCAGTAAATCATTCTAACCGTGAAGTTCTAGAAAGACCACAGAATGAGTTAGAAGAAACTTCCGCTCAAACCATGGCCTCGTATAGCACGTCTGCCGTCGGCCAATAAAAATTGAGGAATGGCATTGTAAAATAGACCAGTTTTCTCTTGGTATAAGGGTTGGTATTATTCACTCATCTGACGAACGACCAGAAACGAAAGTGCTTTGTGCTTTTACTGCATTTTCGCAGGTTTGATACATCCAACTAACATGCCATGTGTTCCGTCGTTTGTTCTGGTACACTGACATGCCCGCTCTAGACGCAGGAGCATTTTAGCCTCATGTGAATAAAAGAATAAATACAGGTCGCGAATGTGATATTCCAAGATGTATCACTCGAAATCACTGCATAATGAGTTTGTCACCTTGTTTGCACTCTTGAACCGATACACCGACCAATGAACGTTATCCACACTTGACGATAGATAGAACGAAGTCACCCATTGGCCGTAATCCTGTCGCCCCTGCGTGACAACTTGCGTGATTTTCATCAGTCGACCAAAGTCCACCTTCAGCCATTGGTAGTAATTGTTGTGGCGCGAGCACCAGGCGCCGATGTATTTACCGCGCTTAACTAGGCCCAGTCTCGCGAGTCTGGCGGCGTGAAATTGATTCGCTTCGGATGATGCAGTGATTCGGCTAGTCGGGATGCGGCCGTTTGAAACTCCCAGTGGTGCGTTACACAGGGAAGCTGAAAAAGAGTACAAAATGTGTTCATTTAATTAGTGGCTCGATGCAATCACTTTTGCGCATGCGTATGCCGTCCATGCCCAGTCTAACACTTGTCGAGAAATTTGTCTGGCAACGTGGGGACTTTTGTGGCAACAAAATAGCAGACAAGTTGCTAGAGAAACTGGTTAATGTAACAGCGCCTTCATGCAAAATTAAAACACCCATTACATTTTCAGTCTCACTTAGACGCCACGGCTGTACGAATTAATATTTCAACCACTTACTTACAAAAAGAAAAAGTGTCTTTGGTGAAATTTCACGCAAATTACTAGGGAAATGCATTCAATAAATTAACTCCAAGATACAAAACAATTCTGGGAACTGTAGCAAAGCGCGCCGTCCAAGTTTTTGGTCACAAACTATGTCGAAAAGTGCGCACTCAGAACACGGATAAAGCGTTCAAGTTATAAATTTCACAATTTCAAATGAAAGGTGAAAGAAACGAATAAAATTTCCACTGGACGTACCTGCACATCCATAAAACTCAGCCCTAAGGCAAATCCAACCGTACCAGCTCTTTGGATAAATACGGACGTTTACGGCTGTGAAGGGCTTGACAAACTGGTGGTACACAATAGTGTGGCGATCCGTGTTTCCAATGAAGACCTGAAAAAAAGTAAGGTAATGAAGTGTGAGTTGCCCGGTTAGCTCAGTCGGTAGAGCATCAGACTTTTAATCTGAGGGTCATGGGTTCAAGTCCCATACTGGGCGAACACTCTGTATCCCTTTATTTTTCTTTGGAAAACTGTGACAGAAGTCGCGAATTTCACTGCAGAACATTTTAGGAGGAGCATGCACAAACAATGTAAGCAAAAAAAAAAAAAGAAAAAACGGACTAAGCACACGTAAACTAATCAAACACGGCAAGCGTATATTATGGTAGTTTTCGGAACGGCCTCTAGGATATTTACCTTGACTCCGCGTCCTTGTTTATAAGGTATGAAGTTCATTTCATCGACGCTGTACCCAATGGTGTAGCTCTTAACCCAGTAATTACCATTCTGCCGTCCTTGCGTTGCCACGCCCTTAACAGCCCTCAATTCCAAAAAGTTGACCTGGAACCACTCTCCATGGCGATTTGACCGAACACCCCACGAGTAAATGCTATTAAGGCGACCGTACCAGGGCGCGTAGCCAGAGTTGTAATAAGTTGACGCAGTTAAACGACCGTCTGGGATCCTCTTGTCTTCCACCCCGAGAGGCATGACACAGCGATCTGAACAAAACGGAGAGAGGGAACGAGAAATTTAGTATAATTCGCATTAATGGCGGCACAAATCCCCGTACGGTTACGTGTGACAAGTTAACAAGGCCACTTTCCGGCTCAATCCGATTTTGCCGACGGGCAAGGCCCGATGCAAACTTTTTCCCAACTCGATTGCGTGTGTCCGTTAACACCGCCCCACAGCGACACCAAGTGTTTTACTGGCGAATATTAGGGCAAAATCACTTTGAAAGACGAAGTTCATCTTTCTAATTGAAGAAGGTCGCTTGTCTGCACCAGTATCATAATCGATTTCATGTTTTGCTCCTTAAGAAATGTGTGCTATAAAAAGTTTGCGCTAGAAATTTGCGCTAGAAGAGAGCGTCAGAGAAGAAAAGAGGCCAATTTGCGAAATCAACTCAGTAAACGACACATCTTCGTGCTTCACTCATTTTAATGTGTGTCTTACCTTCCGCGCATCCGTAGAACTCCACCCTCATAGCAATGTGTCCGTACCATTTATACGGATGGATTTGAATATATTGGCACTTGATTCGTGGAAACAATCGGTACTGGACAATGCTGTTTTGATCCTTGTTTCCTGTAAAATACTGAGGAAAAAACGCGCAAGTGCGTCAATCAAAAGGCATGTAGTATCTAAGTAAAAGGACGGCACGAGTAAAGACCTCTTTTAAATTGAGAGTCGTGACAACGGAAACTGAAGAAAGCGAAAAGTGCCTCGTTAGCGCAGAAGGCAGCGCGTCAGTCTCATATCATCAACAAGAAATCTGAAGGCTCACACGAGGCATAGATAATTTCCTTTTTTCTTTTCTCAAAAAGTTCTATGATATCCGTAAATATTGTGTAAATGAAAACGCACCCAGGGTAAATGTGAAGCCTACCAAGGATTCAACTAAGGACGGACAAAAATCAATGTACCATACCTTTTTCGCGCTATTCTCCTTGTATTCCGCCCAGTTTATTCCGTTCTGACTGAAAGACAAAGTGTACTGTGTCACCCACTGACGGGCGTCTTGTCTTCCCTGAGTAGCGAACTTCACCACCCGTGTGGGCCGACCAAAGTTGACCATTAAATACTGCAGTCGTGTATTATATTTAGCAATCCAGGCTCCCCATCGCGAGCCCGCCCGGCGAAGATGAAGCCTTCCTCTATTGGCATCGGAATTCCGGTCGTAACTGGATGATGCACTGACTTGTGTGGAGCGAATGCGGCCATTTTGCATTCCCAGGGGTTTGTTGCACAGAACACCTTGATGACAGAACAAACATTACTGATCATACAACATGCTGAGTTCATTCCCCGCGCATTTTCATTGAGAAATTTAAGATTTACTATGGCGATCTATGACGGCGATGTAGACGAAAGTGTCATTTAAAACTGAAAGCTTGCGTTTTCCAACTTTTTTGCGATCATTCCAGTTCGTTGGACTTCTACAAACCATCCTAACTATCCAGGAATTGAATTAGGGAGAAACTAAGAAAGAAAATCACACATCGCTGATGTGCGCTTACGTTTGCAATAGAACTTGTGATTTGCTCATTTTCGAGTTATAGATTAAGAAGTATCAAACTTCAAAACGAACGTACGGAGCCATTATTTGCTCACTAAATTCTGTTGTCTACGGGCATTCTCGTTGACGTCAAGGATGTACATCGTAAGGTCCCTAATGATGTACAATTGAAGCCGCACCGAGAGCGACGCTCATAGGGTCGGAGATTTCCGACTTCCCGGGACTGCAGGATGCTAGACCTTCGCAGGGTAATCGATCCCGGAAACTTCTCGATTTCCTGACAATCCCAGGGATTTCTAGGGGGCGGAATGGCCGTGTGGTTAGGGCATAGCATTTGCATGCGGTTTCCTGGACTTGACAAATCCCACTCTGCATGACCATTGCCTCGTGGTGGCCCGAATTAAACTCCAAATGGCTTTGTAACTGGCCAACTTGCTGCCTCCTGCTAGTCGGGGTTTTTAACCATGTTATGTTTGACTTAATTTTTAATAGTTAAGTGCATTTCCACTATGAACAAAGAATTTTAAACAACACGTTTTTGTTATCAGCTATCGAGTTCGCGTTTGGGTATTGCCTAGAAGGGACTATTCAGAGCCGTAAAATGGTCAGTCACACTCACCAATAATACAGCCATACAGCTCCACTCTCATGGAAATCCAACCGTACCACGTGACCGGGTGGAATCTAAAGTAACGTCCTGTGATCACGTGAGTTAGCCTGTGTCGGACCATAATGTGTTGCTCAAAGTTGGCATTGAAAATCTGGAATAGGAATGAGATGCAAATGAGTATAAAAGCTTATAAATCAAAACATGTTCAGGAAGAGGGCCTAAAAAGCTTTTGCTCTGATTATTCTTAAGTCGATGCTCCAAATCAACTTCTCCAGTGCGAAATCTGTCGCATGATAAGATGCTAGAGCCTTGACTTAACTTCCAAAGCCGGACATTGTTACGGTGTTGACTCCAGTTGGCCATGCCCCCCATATTTTCAGTTCAAAGCGTTGACTTTGCTTAGGCAGCAGCCCGAAGGCAGCCAAAATTAAAAACGGGCCAAGGAAAGGACCTAAACAAAGTGATAATACGCGGAATTCTCCATTTTTCCTAGGTGAGAGGCAACCAAAGTAATAATGGTTACGGAAATAGTGCAAAGATACCCAGGCAGTTGCTAACAAAGTAGCTTTTAATTGCGTGTCGTACGAAGTTCTACTTGCGTTGATTTTGCAGTTATCTCGAATTCGGATTGGTTCTTTCCGCCGTCAGTGTCTGTTCTGATTGGTCTGAACATTTCTTTGGTTTTGTTTTTTTTTCGACAATCTTGCCCAAGCGGCTATAATAACACTGGAGTAGTTTTACTCTGCTTCGAATAAATTCCAACCTCTTAGTTCTTTCTAAGACCAAAACAGTGACAAATAATTTTCTGCGGTTGCGCCGAAGTTATGCATGGAATGAGATACCACTTGTATTTCGACTAACCTTGGTTCGACCATTTTCCTTGTAAGGTACAAAACTGTAACCATTCTTGCTGTAAGTAAGATAATACGATTTCACCCATTGCGCCGAGTTCTGTCTTCCTTGAGTAGCACAACGCGTCACTTTGGTAAGCGCGCCAAAATCAATCTGCAACCACTGGTTTTTGTTACTCGTCTTTGCGCACCAGGCCCCTCCCATCCGTCCTTGTCTGCGCCCGTTCAGTCTTCCGCTGCCTGGTCTGCAGTAGAAGCTATGGTACGAAGAGGCGCGCATCATAGGACTGGCAACACGCATGTCCTCAAGGCCAAGAGGCATATCGCATTTATCTAAAACAGTAAGAACTTATTCATTGTAATCGTCCTACAAGACAATTGCGTGCCATAACAGCGTCTTTTATCACTCATCAGACGATACACTGAAGTCTTCTTTATGACGATCTCGATTTCCCACTGAAGGACGACAGCTAAGAGGTTGTTTTCTTCCACTTGAATTTACAGGAGGTCAAAACATTCCTCTCACATAAAAAAAAATAAAGAGAACTAACAGAACATACGAGAGTCGAACCAGGGTCAACCTGGCTTAATGTGCATCACATATAACCACTACACTACCGAAGAACAGCGAACAGAAAAAGGAGTTTTTAAGAAACATGTAGCATTATCCATAACAATAAAAATCCAACCACCTTCGTGGACGTATTCAGGTCTAAGCAGGTTAGATTAGTGACAAACCCAACAATACCACCAGCTATACTTTGCAGAGAGTAGAAAGTTCTTCTCAGTCCAACTACAGGGTATCTGTTCATACTAGTTTCGTTGCAAGAAATTCCCGGGTGTGTATACGACATGAGGTGTCCCCGGTTCCCCGTACGAGAAAAAATGCAAACTCGCGATTGACCAGCGCTTGGTTGGTCGCATGTTCATGGGTTCCAGTCCCATTCTAGCCTGGGGTCTTTTATCGGGCTTCTCTGCTTTATTTGCGGAGTTTACTGCGATAAACATTCCAACATTAAAAGCATGAGGTGTCTATTCCGCCCACTGCCGGCGCCCGTGGCAAATCACCTCTAGATCTTGGTAAATGACTTATTCCCTGCTATGACGTTTCTCGCAAAATACCCGTTATTCCGTTCGCTATGAAAAAAACTCTAGCAAGACATAAAATTGACATTGAGGAAGGAAGAGAACTTACTCCAAGGGCTTCCAAAAAGCTCGAATCTCATAGAAATGTGAGACTTCCAGCCACGAGGTATGATTCGAACAAATCGGGCGTAAAAGGCTGGGTCAAAGGGACGCGTTTGTACAGAAACGCGATCTTGGTTTCCCGTGAAAGTCTGGACAAAACAATAAGCGACATACGTTAACAATCATCAGTCCCTGCAATGAGAATACTGTAAATAATATAAGGCTAAAACAATAAAACCATTTTCACGGAAATCCCCGCGATGCCTCCCTTCAATCGGCTTGGACGAAAGTCTTTTGTACCCCAACCCAATGTTATTTGGAAGGTTAAATGCATACTAAGCGTTCGTTTTCCGCATTGGAACAACATTGATAGGGGCCATGGGGAGGTAAATTGCTGCCGAGAAGATCGTGATTGTAAAGGTTTTCCGTCTGCAAAAAAGGTTTTTCGGCAGTTGAGTCCAATGGGATGTGTGGTGAAAAACTGAATGCTCCCTTGATAACTGAAAAGTCCTTCATACCTTAACATATGCATTCCACCAGTTTTTGACATTGGAAAAGTAGATTCCGTCCATGCTATAGTAAACATAGAACGCAGTCACCCACTGGTCTGCGTCCTGTCGGCCTTGTATCGCAATACCCGTTAGCTTCATTGCTCTTCTGAAGTCAACTTGTATCCACTGGTTGTGGTTGTTATAGCGCGTGCACCACGCCCCCGCGTACGATCCACGACGCGGGCGATGAAGACGCCCGAGCCATGGAGCGTGGTACTTGTTTGCTTCGGATGAGGCGGTGATTTGACCGTTCTTTATACCACCTGACTGAAGCCCCACAGGGGCATCGCAGAAGTTTTCTGGATAAAATAAGTTCAGCCATGTTACATCACACAGGGAGAATCAGTTCTTCTCTTTGCCATTTTGTCTATCCTCTCTTCCATCTCTTAGTAATTTAATCGCTGATATATTTATTCACAATTCACTCAGTAATTTATTACTACCTCACATTTTTTCTTCACTCAACTTACGCATTCCTTCCAGCAGTCACTTCTCTCAAATTCGTTTCTCTAAACATCGATTATTCTTCCAGTTCTCGATTCATTATCATTCCACTTCCATTCATTCATTCATTTTAATTCTCTCATTCATTCATTCTTTCTTTCTTTCTTTCATTCAGTTTCATTTCATTCATTCATTCGTTCATTCACTCGTCATTCATTCATTCATTCATTCATTCATTCAGTCAGTCAAGTCAGTCAGTCCTGTCATTTTTCCTTCCATCATTTCTCATATATCA
This sequence comes from Astreopora myriophthalma, assembly GCA_014634185.1. Classification (NCBI taxonomy): domain Eukaryota; kingdom Metazoa; phylum Cnidaria; class Anthozoa; order Scleractinia; family Acroporidae; genus Astreopora; species Astreopora myriophthalma. The sequence goes on along the minus strand of BLFK01000783.1, from coordinate 1,906,708 downwards.
CGTAGCCCTTTACAAAGCCTAATCTCATTGGACCGGGTGAGGAAGCAGCCTTATTGCAGTCAGGAATAGGGTCCGTTGTCTCTCTTGTGTATTGTTTGAGCCCTTTGCTTTCTTAGCCAATCTCGAGAGCCGTTAAAATAGGGCCAATAGCTGCGCAGTGGCCCCATTTTGTTCCTTCCCCGCCCTGTTTTTTCATCACCCTTTTTTTTTTCATCACCCTCTTCGTCCCTCTGTTCCTTCAATCACCCATTTTCCTTTGCGTTAAGAATTCTCTCAACCTGACCTTTAAAAACGCTTTGCAGGTACATGCGATTCAAGTGGCAAACCTTTCAAGCGTCCACCATACAGCTCTACCCTCATACTGATATAGGAATTCCATGATTTGGGATGAATTCTGAGGTATCTTGCTCGGATAATCGGGAGTATCTTGCGCCCAACCGTGTTGTAAATGTCGTAGTTAGCACTAAAGAGCTAAGGTAGAAAAAGAAACGTTACAATTGAACATGGAGTCAGGCTGGATGTAAATACTTCTAAAAGCTGGTAAGATGAGATCGCGCGGTCACGTGGTTGCAAGTCCGACTGAAAATAATTTTTAAAAATCGTAACCTTATCACAATCATCATCATTATTATTATTGAACGAAATGATTTATGAAATGAATCATATATATATTCACTTGATTATGATTATGATTATGATTTTCCACGTAAACGAAAAGCTACAAGCCACCGTGGACACAGTCCCTATTACACCGAAAATGAACTTGCGCCTGGAGCCATTATTATCTTCTCCGGTTTCGGGGAAATAAGACCCCGCTATCCCCCCCCCTTTCCCTCAATCAGAACCTAATCTCGGGGAGGGAGGAGGAATAGGGACTGCACGGGCGTAGGCTGCAGAAATCGAGCGCCAAGCATTCAAAAGACCTTAGTCCAAGGCGCAGCAAACAAAGGGTCCTTAAAGTAGCTTGCGCTTACCTTCACGCGTCCAAAAGATACATAAGTCTTGAACTGCGCTCCGTACCGACTGTAGGAGAGCTGGTAAGTTTTCACCCAATAATGCGCTCCTCTTCGCCCTTGTGTAGCGATACCCTTGATGATACACATCTGCCGCAAGTCGATCTGCAGCCACTGATGGGTGTTTCGAATCTTTGCCATCCAGCCACCTGTTCTGCTATGAGCAGCGTATTGGTTAAGACGCGCTCGGTCAGGTCCGTGATTGTAGTTGTACGACGACGAGGCCCGAAGTTGACCCGGCAGGATTCGTCGGTCTTCCATACCAAGGGGCATGGTAAAACGATCTGTAAGCGGATTATGTCAATAAGTTGATTAACGTCTCAGAAAACAGCTGGAAAATCAGCAAACATCAGATTCATTATAACAGCAATAGAGAGATTTAGGATCGCGTTTACGGCAAACGGCAAACCTCAGGCTGAAATTTGCTGTTTAACAAAAATCAATGAAATTTATTTAATTTCATCCAGCTTATCTCTTGCCTGTTAGCAACAGCTATCGAGCAAGAACCAGAAACAGAGAAATAAGCCAGAATACTAGAATTTTCATGGTTTTATGACAAGCAGCAGCCTGCCGTTTGTCGTTTGCCCTTTGGCCGATCTGATGCTAAATCTCTCAAGTACCAAAACAGAATTCACGGTTCGATGTTTTAAGTTAGCTGAAATGTCTTTCCCGTGTTTAGCACCGGTTGTATGTTTCTTTGTTTTTGTTTGTTTGTTTGTTTGTTTGTTTTTTCATGGTATGGGACGTTCCTCGAAGTCATTTCTTCAGTCTTGTCGCAGAGACAGTCAGAAAAAAAGACTACAATTCTAAAAATAAAGAGGGCTCGTGACATTTACCCGTGCGGCAGCCGTAGAACTCAACTCTCAGGGAAATGTGAGAAGACCATCCCCACGGGTGAATTCGGATGTACCGTCCACGAATGCAAGGAACAAACGGGTATGACACCACTGTGTTGCGGTCGCGGTTACCAGTAAAATACTAAAAATGAAATAAATGAGATCATTGTAAGACGTCTGGAGACATTGACCTAATATCATTACTTTGATAATACTGAAATTAACCAATCTGTGTACATTTCTGAGCCCCCATCATCATCATCATCATCATCATCATCATCATCATCATCATCATCACCACCAACACCTTCCTCTTCTTCCTCCTCCTCCTCCTCCTCCTCCTCCTCATCCTCCTCCTGATCGTCATCATCAATACAGTTATTACTATCAACTCTGTATCCATTCCTCGTCGTCCCTAGACATCAAAGCCCCACTGTCCCCTCATAAACTGGTAATTGAGAGAAAATGCAATAGGCCATTTGCATATGAATAAAAACTCCTCTTCATAAAGAAAACTTCGCACTTTGAATCGCTTTGAAAAAGAAGCTGAAGTGAACTCGGAAAATGGCCCGTACTGGAACAAATTATTACATGGCGGTAAGCTTTCCCCAAAGTAAGGTAGTTAAATAACATTGACGATTTATAACGTATATAAAAACGAAAAGTATGACATCAGAGCCAACAAAGTCCAGCTAAGTAGATTAAGCCCCCAAAAAAGCAGCTGAGAATGTTCCTAGTCTCCCCCCCCCCCCCCCCCAAAAAAAAAACGCTCTGGATAGGATACTAATCAATCGTCGGGAACTCACATATACATATTTATACCCCCTAATTGTTCAAACGTTAAGATGACTTCATCCATTGGACAAGCCACTATCCAACATACAAAATCACGCTTTAAGTTGCAGAATTGCCGCGGGTTTGGTACATCTCCATACTTAGCTATGCATAGAGTTTAATATGTATAGTCATGAGTAAATTCGGAAATGAGGACATCTTCCACATGTCATCTGAAGGTGCCGCAGAGTGACCCGAAAAGACTGAGAAAAAGATGAACAAAAGATTCTTGCTCAATGAATAAGAAAGTATCTTCTACATTCTGTCCCTTTACTCAGTTATATACTGGTACACTGCAGGCGACATGCAGCCGTCAACCTTGCGTATTTCTCATTCAGGCATCGATTTTCTCAACAAGATCTCGTATTACCTTTCTGCTGTTACGCTCCTGGTACTCGGAAAAGTGCACTCTGTCCAAACTGTGCGATAAGTAGTACTGCGTCACCCACTGATTCGCATCCTGTCTTCCCTGCATCGAGATTCTGACGATCTTCGCCGCGCCGCCAAAATCAACCTGCAGCCACTGGTACCGATTGTTGTACTTCGCAGACCAGGCTCCCATGTACCGTCCGTGCCGACGGCCATGTAGGCGGGCGAGGAATGGGGCATAACTTGTTCCATGAAAAGATGAGGCTGTAAACATGTGATTTTTCAGATGACCATTCTGTAATCCCATCGGCCGGTTACAAAGTGTACCTATGTGTAGAAACGGCAGAAGGAGACAATTCGTTAAGTGCTTTACTCAACTTGTGGGCTGCCTATCGATGTGATTTCTCCGTTTGCTCCTGTTTCGTTGTGTATGGTTTTATTTTTGAGGAGGCCTAACTGTGATATGCTTCATAGTTTCCTTTAGGCCTCGTTACCACGATTATTATCATCATCATAAATTAATTACAACGGGGAAAGAAAATAACTCCTATAACGGGGCAAGCATTATCCCGGAACTCTCTCTGTATTCTTAGCCAAAGTTTCCGCGCTGAACGAGCGCGGCAAGGATAAGCAACGTCAATGAGAAGCTATTAAGAAACACAGCCGGCAAAAAAGGAAAAACAGGTTTGCGTCTGCCTTCATATGTATGCGAAGAAAACGTAAACAAATCGTTCCTTGGACACTTGCTATTATGGCCTTGACTGTAAACCAAAGTTCATCTCTTACGGGAGCTCAAGAAATCTGCCATAAAGGACGCACACAAAAAAAACTCACCAAGCCTGCAGCCATACAACTCCATCCTCATAGCAATGTAACTGTACCAAGTTTTCGGATGAATACGGATGTAGCGCGTTTTCAGTGAAGGCCTGAATTTATGTATGACAACGAGGTGTCTCTCCATGTTGCCTTGGAACACCTACAAATTTTCACGCAATTTAGCACCACAGTCGGTCAAGCAAATGATATCTGCTACATATGTCGTATATCTGACATTAAACATTCAAGTGCGTCCGCCAAGCGCATATTCTACCTTTTGAGGATAAGATTTTTTACCCAGTTCAGTGTGACCATTCTGATATAAGCTCTGCACTGTATTTACAGTACACAGCAGAACGGTTCTGTGATGCTGTTTGTTACGTTGTAAAATATGGCTCTAACTTTTGAGTCTGTGGATGAAATCCTTGGGTGTGACCATTCAAATGAAAGCTACTTCTTAGCAGTATTTTCCTGAGATGCTCTTTATTATGCTGTACAAGGTGGTTCTAACTTTTGAGTCAGTGGATGAAATCCTACAGTGTGACCATTCAAATGAAACCCACTGAGCAGGACCTTCCTGTGGTCGGTAGTTTATTATGCCGTACAATCCGGTTCGAACGGGCTTTTAAGCAGGTGTGACCACTTAGATGAAAGTACTGATCACTACTGTTCTGTGGTTCTGTTTATTATGCTGTACGAGCTGATCCTAACTTTTAAGTCTGTGGATAAAATCTTAAATTGTGGCCACGATTCAGATGAATCCAATGTGTTTTCACACCACGCCCATCGCCGGTTACACGTATTTGCCACGAGAACGGACGAATTTGGTTCATTTAATTGTCTGCGCAGATTGTGAAAGACCACAGTTATCACTGTGGTGTTGATTTTACGACACTCAATTCTCAATTCTCAATTCTCAAGTGCTCTAAGGTCAACGGATCACGAAGAAGTCAAAGTTCTGCTCAGCTCACCTTAACTTTCTTTCCTTGTTTAACAGGAAAGAACTGTACTCCATTATTACTGTAGGACACTGTATATGACTTGACCCATTGGCTGGCGTCGTAGCGACCCTGGGTACCGATTCTCTTCACTCTTGTGGCCACACCCAAGTCGATTTGTAACCACTGATTGGTGTTCCGGTACTTAGCAACCCAGCCTCCCCGCAGAGAGCCATGGTTCCGTGCCTGCAGTCTTGCGCTCCACGGACCGTAATAATGATTGTACATGGAGGACGCTTGAACCATTCCTTTGGTAACTCGGCCATCTTGCAATCCCAAAGGAACGTCGCAAGGATCTGTTTATCATAAAACAAAACAAGAAGTAAAGAGGTCAAGTTCTGTCAGTTATATAAATGGAATTTTAACGATAACTAAGGTTCCCTTAACACGATAAGCGACAATTGATTAACTAGAGTTGTTGCGCGAGCTTTGTAACAAACTGAGTTTTTAAATAAGTTGAAAAATTTTTGGCGAGAAAACTAGAGAACTTGTCTCCTTTCCCGCTGTCTCGACACTTTTTTTGCGTTGTTCACCTTCGAAGAATCGACTGTCGCACTCTCTTCGAGTGATCTTAACCGTTAAACTCAACTTCATGCTGCCGCAATTGCGATTTCAAAAGGTTGCGCAAAGTTAAAATATGACGTCCAGGAAACGCTGAGCTAATTGACGAGTAATATTGATGCGTCCTCTCCCAAGATAATTAAGACAAGTGGCAGTTTTCAGTTCTCTTGGGTGTGTAATTCAACCTGATTGCGCTGTGGCGCGCTGATGATGCGACATTTTAGAGAAAACGTTCGGCCTTCCGTGCGACTCAATAACTTCTTTGCACGCTCTTGTGAACTCTCCTTGCCATGTTTTCAAGATGTTCGGTCTTACATGAGGTGATTAGAGGCCTAGCGCTTAAATGCATTAATTACTTTTTCTTGACTCCTAAATCCATTTCTCTTCACAGATGAATCGCTGGAAAATAGACTTCCGCTGCTTAAGCTCCCTATTTGCAGAAATGTAAGCACAGATATTGCCAGAGAAAATTTCCCTTACCTGCTCGGCATCCATACAGCTCAACTCTCATACAAATGTGCCTTGACCAGCCTTTGGGATGTATACGAACGAAACGCGCCAGAAGTGGTGGATTGAGAGCGTGCGTGACAATTGAGTTACGGTCACGGTTTCCTGTGAAGTACTGAAAGCACACATATCGATTTGAAAATTATCATTTCTTCGTTCGTAAGGTTAATGGCGACTAGGGTCCCTTTACATAAATTATTTTTAGCCCGGCGCGAATTTCTTTTCGCGTTATTTACAATGACTTGTTATTTTTCACGCATACAGGCATGACAGATATCCAAGTGTTAATTGCGTGACATCAGTCGATCGTTGCTTTCTGCAAAAAATTTAGTGAATACGAAAGTCTGTTTACATTCCATATGCGATAGAAGAACTTCCGTGTGCCAAATGCCAATTAATCCAAAGCAAAGGGTCCGTCTTAACCATCACATGAAAAAATCTAACTCAAAGAAAACTCTCTATTAAGCTTATATGGTTTCCTAGCTCAGTGATCCATAGAGCGATCGAGATCGAACTTTCTCTACAGAACTAGGAGAAAGATGATCGTTCTCTGAAGACACTACCTCAAAATAAATTTGAACAGACGAACTCACCGAAGCCGAAAACAGTGCGAGGTATTATTTATAAAAGACAAAACACAGCCGCTGTCAAAAGGAGATTGTCAGTGATCGAACGGTTGCGTTCCAATGATCACTGACCGGCCAGTTGCTCTAAACAAACAAAGTTTTAACAAATACACGGCATTTGAACCACAACATAGGACCTTAAAATAGCTTTAAAACACTGTAACGATCATCAGATCAGTTAATTGTCTCTGTTTAAAACGTTGTAAACTTGCTTCTGTTATCCTGTGCGCCTACGTAGTGGTGCAAGTCGGTGGATATTTTAAACTTAGAATCCACAATTCTGCCTTTTAAATCAACTCGAAACTCAATTAGATTAACTCACCTAACATATTTGCAGAACAGGCTTGTCGATCGAGAGGTGAACGCGATTTTATGGGACATTTTCCCTTTGTTTTGCAAAAGTCACAGTGAGCGAGCTAAACTTCAATTTCGCGCTTAGCTATATCACGTGATTTAATATTGTCACGTAATCGCGTGACAATTTATTTCCCAGACTTCTTATATTGTGCGCGACGTCTAGCAGTCTCACGTGTAATAGAAGAGAATTCATTTCGCTATTCAATTGCCTTTGAATCCATCTCCTCCGTTTTTTATTATTTGGAATAGACGACAGTGTAAGAGAGTTTAAGTCCTCTTCGCTGCCAAGACGTTCTCAATCATTTAAATGTAACGCCAAACGAACGAGACAGTGCCCCTTCTACTTTTAATGATACACTGTGCATACCTTGTCGTTGCTCTTAAACCTGTATGTTTGCCAATGAACACCATCCAAACTGGTTGTAATGATATATTTGGTTACCCACTGATTATAATCCTGTCGTCCCTGTGTGGCTACTTTAGTGATTCTCATTGGTCGAGAAAAGTCAAACTTTATCCACTGATAGTAATTGTTGAGTCTTGTGCACCAGGCCCCCGCATAACCTGCACGTTTTTCACGGCCCAGTCTTCCCAACCACGCTGCATGTTTATTGTTCGCTTCTGAAGACGCGGTAATCTTGGAGTTGGGCAGTCGTCCGTTTTGCAAGCCTAGAGGCTTGAAGCATGCAGATACTACAATAACATTAAGAAATTTCCGTGAGAGAAACTGACAAAAATGGAAAAGTTTTAAGAACGCCAAATCTAAGAAGCTTTGGAACGAACGGTTCAACGCCAGCGTTTACACGGACCTGGTTTGAAATCGACACCGTTTCAAGAGTTCACGTTTACACGACAGATGAAACCGTATCGTTTTCAAAACGCTCAACCTATGTCAGCATTTTCAAAACGACCCGGTTTCGGTAACGGTCTCGGTCGGCATCGTGTAAACGGAAGGCGAAACCGCATCGAAAACGATGCGGTTACAAAATTAATGAAACCGTGCCCATGTAAACGCAGTCTCAGATTGCGCTTACATGCACACGGTTTCACTTGCTCACCCTCACTCGGCTCACCCTTGAAACAGTGTTGATTTGAAACGGGGTTCGTGTAAAAGCAGTCTTAAGCCGGTGACATGGTTCAACATGTGTTGACCAACAAATGTTGCAGCTCGTGTACAACAAATGTTGAACGGTGTGTCATGCCATGCTGAATGTTGAAATATAATAGGCCACTCAACTCGCTGAACGGTGTTGAACGGTGTTGAACGCATTTGAACGAAAATACAGACAAACTCTCTTCCATTTAACAAGTTGCTGTAACATCGTTCAACTTGTGTTGATCAACAAATGTTGCACAATGTTGAACCGTGTGTAACCAGCTTTAAGTTTAAGTCGGGTGCAGTATTTCGGACTTACTATAGCAACCGTAATATTCAGCTCTCAGGGCGATCCAGCCATACCAGCTTCTGGGATGAATACGTATATAGACAGCGCTGAATGGTTTCGCAAAATCATGCTGGACAATCGTGTGTCTGTCAGTGTTTGCTGGAAAAACCTGTTTGGTGGATGATTAATAATGTTCAACAGATGTCTAGCAGCGATAAGATTATTAGCTTTCTATGTGTTTGTATATACATCGCAGTACAATGGTGTTCCATTTGACAAACTTAAGACAGGGCTTCACCCAAAGAAGACCTGTCGACGACTCATTTCAGCCGCTAGAATATGAAACAAAGTTTTATTTGAGCACTTTTCTATGGTATAGTTGTGCAATTTCACGGACAAAGGTTTGACTTAATCCTCACCTTGGCTCCACGCCCCTCTGTGTAATACCGGAAGTTAGTTGTGTCCGGGCTGTAGGACAGAATGTACTGCCTCACCCAATGATTAGCGTTCTGTCTTCCTTGAGTTGCTATTCCAGTCACCTTGGCAACCCCCACAAAGCTCACTTGAAACCATTGATTGTGGTTATTGGTTCGTGCTAACCACGAGTAGATACTGTTCAACCTACCGTACCATGGCCCGTAATACGCGTTGTAGTAGGTAGTCGCTGTTAAATGACCATCGGAGATGCGCTTGTCTTCCAAACCAAGTGGGAGGAAACAGCCGCCTGTGGAGACAAATATCGCATGTCTAGAATTTCACTCTGCCTAAGTCATGAAGCCTCCATACTCGAGTATCCAGTTAAAGAGCGAGGGAGGGTGGCCTCATTAGCAAAAGCAAACAGACCTGAGCTGACATAAAGAAAATTAACCATGAAATCCTAATAATTCTGTGGAGTGGACTCAGAGCCACCTATAAATTTTCAAAAAATTAAGGTGGCCCTGAATCCGCTCCACATGTTTTTGTTAAACTTCGAAAATTGGCGGGCTGATCACTTTCAAGCAATAAAAAATAGGGATAACCGAACTCGTTTTGCAGATATGAGACACTAAAGCCAAAATGTAGGGTGATTTTGCAAGGCTTTCCTATTGCCACAGTAAGTTATTACGTCACGATTGACAGCATCTTCTTTAGCAATAATTGGTGTTTCAGCCATATGAAACCATAACATTGCTGTAACGTGATACAATGTTGTAGCGTCGATCCTTCTTATCAGAAAGTCTCTTGAAAGAGTTGAAACTGAATAGGCCAATTTCGATACGTTAATATTCACTCTTAGTATCACCCAACTAGTGGACTAATGCAAATCCTGCATTTTCATTGGCTACGCTACTAGAGGACTATTAGTAATAGTCCTCGAGTAGCGAAAAGCTTTGGTAACTTTATTATTGCCTTTTCTGTCCGACTAGTTGGGTGATGCTAAAACAATTAGACCCTTCGCCCTTAAGGGTCACGGGTCAATAGCCCATGAGGCGAATGTTTATCGTTTGAAGTGAAATTTTAAAATATCGAAATTGGTCTAATGCCACCTTAAAGTTCTTTAAAACAACAATTCAACCAATGCCACGTATATGCTGGCTAACCGGTAACTACGAATGTCTGCAAATGTCGCAAAGCACATTTGATCATGATTACTTTAAGGAAAGTAAAAGACAGTTTCCCGACGGTAATAAGGTGGATTCGAAGTACCTTGAGAGCATCCATAGAACTCCACCCTCATGGCGATATGTCGGTACCAGCCCCAAGGGTGAACACGGATAAAACGTGCTTTAATTCGTGGGAACAAACGATGCTGCACTATATTGTTTTGATCTTTGTTTCCTGGAAAGTACTGTTGAAAGAAAGATGATAAATAGAATAATTGACCAGTTTCATCCTTACTCCCTAAATATCGTACGGATTTTATCGTGATTACTGAGCGAGTGTTCCTGGGCCAAGTTTTCGTTCTCGTCCAGGGGTAAAGGCCTTCGTCAATGAGCTATAGAAACACTCGTCTCTCTAACAACCTTTCATGTACTACGATGCATATGATTTCAGAGTCAATCAGGAAAAAAAATTACGTTGCCGTCGCACGAATTGCAATTAGAAACATCCAATGCAAAGAGAGATGTTTTTCTATTACAACTAAATTATGGGACAAGCTGGAAAAGAGCCATTTTCGATTCTAATGCAACCATATATAGTAGAGTTAAAAATTGGCTAATCCCGAAATCAGTTTAGCCCCTCTTTCAAAAGGAGTTCCAGTGCTAAATTTTTGCGATATGGAAATTAGTATTTAAATGAAAACTCCTTTTGGCAAGAAACACTGAGCATTGAGGAAACTCAAAAGAATTTGGAGTTGGCCTACTGGCTCATGCTTTAGAGTGCGCGTATTGCCAGAGTTATGATGCACGCGGGAAGTTTAGAGGGAACGAGAGAAGTGTGCGCCGAGAGCAACTCTAGCTTCTAGTTGAGTACTCCCCTAATTTCCCAAGATCATCGTAACTAGATACATGACCAGTTAAGCGCACGATTCAAGTGTTTTATAACATTTCAGCGGATTCTAGCTCTGCGAAGATAGAAACAGGTCCACTTTGTTTATGCCATTAGTGTGCTAAACAAGATCACGATACAAGGTTCCGGAATCGATTGCGCAGATTTGTAAAGTACGTTACCTGATAGTAAGATTTATTACAATTTTAAGTCAAGGTAGTTCTCCGATACCATTAAGAGATTTCGATGATCTTACCTTCCGAGCGCTGTTGAATTTATATTCCGCAAAATGTGCTCCATCTTGACTGAACGACAAATAGACCTGAGTAACCCACTGGCCGTAATCTTGGCGCCCCTGCATGGCAAACTTCACCACACGCATCGCGCGGTTAAAATCCACCTGTAGCCACTGGTAGCGAGTGTTGTGGCGTGCAATCCACGCCCCGACGAGCGACCCTCGTCGACGAAGATGAAGTCTGCCATTCGACGGGACAGTGTTTTTGTCCCAGATCGAGGAAGCTGAAATCTGATGGGCCTTTATCCGCCCGTTTTGCATTCCAAGAGGCTGGTTGCAGCGTTTTCCTGAAATTGTGTACGTTAAGCCTTACAAAATTTGTTAAAATAAAAAAAATGTCGCAGAGATATCGCCTGACTTTCGCTCTTAGAAAGGTTACGACTTTGCAGATCTTACAAAACGTGTCTCGACAGAGTTCGATTTCGTCATCTTCCTTTGAAAGTGCAGAGTTGAATAGCGTATACCTCACATACTCTTACTATTTTCATTAACATAGGAGGTGTATATTATAATTTCAAAACTCTACTTCGTACTTTCAACATAAGATGTCATTGAGAGGTACCATCGAACCTTGTTTTGTAAAATCCGTAAAAACTGACGGTCGAGTTTATATATAACCTGACTTCCGCGTACTAGACCTTTTCGGATGGCAAGCTTAGTCTTTGTTGAGATACACAACGAGACCAGCTAATCATCGTGACCAACTTTTGGTCCTCTCAGATTTCAACCATTTACCGTTCAATAGTGTTTAGAGTGATCAGTCCAAGTCTCTCACCAGAACTATCTTACTGACACTCTTAATTTTCAATCATATATCAACTTATCAGTTCTGATTCTAAGAAAAGTTTCACCTGGATGATTACAAAAGGAAACGTCATCATTATAACGTACCCTTGATTTAAAACAAATGGATTAGTTAGATCCTTACCGTACACGCATCCGTAAAATTCCACCCTCATGCCAACGTAAGAGTACCAAGATACGGGATAGACACGAAAGTATCGTCCATATAGCGTGCGGGCAAACTTGTGTTCAACTATGATATATCGATCCCAGTTTCCAGAAAACATCTGCAAGAATGACACAAGCGTATGGTAATATTTATACCCATTTATGAGCTGTGGTCAAGCAACATAGCACATTAACAATAACATAGTGTTGAGGGACCAAAAAAGTGCAAATTAATTATCGTGATTTTTCGTTCTATTTCGATCACGCCAGGAAATTTTTCGCGCAATTTATCTCGCAATTTTGTGACGATACTAGTTGCAGCAAAAATTGCCTTGTGGGACATGCCCTGCAACAAACATTTCTCGTTTATTATTATTATTATTATTATTATTATTATTATTTGACGCATTAGTTGCGAGAGGAAGAAAGTCGGTTCTACTTTAAGCAAGGTTTCTCGCAATGCTGTAACAAATTATTCAAATTTTGCGAAGTGTAACATATTTTTACAAATTGTATCGAAACGATTTGTGGCCTCAGCCTATGAAAACACTTCTTTGACCTCACGTGATCATGGTCGGAGCGACAAGTTGCAAGAAACTTTGTCCAGCAACAAAATTGCGAGACAAGTTGCGAGAGAAATTCCCTAGTGTATCAGCGGATAAATAATTTACCTTCGTCGTCTTTCCCTCGCGGTATGGAATGAATTGGTTTTTGTTTTTGGCATACTTCACATAATATTTCTTGACCCAGTAATTCGCATTGTACTGTCCCTGAGAGGCCACACGAGTCACTTTTGTCAGGGCCAAAAAGTCGACTTGCAGCCATGGTTGTCTTTCGTTTCGTCTCGGTGACCATGCGCGATAGCCGTTGAGTCTTCCGTGCATAGGCCCGTAATACGTGTTGACGTAAGAAGAGGCCGTCATGACCTGATCTGCAACACGGCCGTCTTCGACTCCCAGGGGCATATCACAGGCATCTGTGTAATATAGATTATGATGCAGTTAGAAAGTGAATCAAGTCTCTATGCACAAGAGAATCTTTTTTCTCTTTTTAAAGTTATTGGCGTGAATGGAAAATATCGAGATACATTTTGCCACGGTGCGCCTTGCATTTCGGTTGAGTTTACCGGTTGAGTGGTGAGCTTCGAAAGAACGTTTACTGTTTCCCGGAAAGCACAGCCTACGTATTCAGTAAACAAACAATTTAAAGCAATGCTTATCGTTTTCTTTGGCTGGGATATCTCGATCTCCCTAGCATATCTCCCTCGTTGGTGCAGTAGGCAGCACGTCAGTATCATAATCCACATCAAGAATCTGAAGGTCGTGAGTTCTATCCTCACACGGGGCAAGAAGATTTGTTTATTTTTTTCTACATATTTTATCAGTTATCATTGTCCATTCCTTCGCAAAGCAACAAAAAGCTTAAGCCCCTTACGACCCTCAAATCAACGAGTTTGCTTCAATCAATTTTTCTTTTCATTTTTTAGTATTTTTTCCGAAAAGATTAAATACTCACTCCATGCGGCTCCGTATAACTCCATTCTCACTGCAATACGTGATCGCCATCCTCTTGGGTAGATACGAATGTATTTGGTGTAAAGCGCAGGCGTGAATGCGTTCGTTTGGACTGAAAGACTGTCGTAATTTCCTTGAAATTGCTGAAGAAAAGAAGGAAGCCACAGGTGGCTAGTTAACTTTTGCACTTCTATCTCTATAGACCTTAACAGGATCTGAGTACTCTTCTCTTTTTTACCTTTATCATTCTTGTTCCCAGAGCCGTGATTCTTTCGGTCAGCACCGAGAATAACGTCCTCTGGCTAGTTCCGAACCAGGAAGCCCACGAATCACGGATTATAGTCCGATACATTTGAAAAGATGGTGGTTGCCAGCGGTTACAGAAATGGACCCCACCGTTACTGCGCCTGAACAGGCCGGAAGTCGTTCTAAAAATATTAATATCATCTAAAGCGGTCTATTGGATCCATAGCTCACCTTAACAGCATTCCACCAATGCCTCACTGTTGCAAAGTACATTCCGTCCAAGCTGTACTTTACATAATAAGCAGTCATCCACTGGCTGGTGTCTTGCCTTCCTTGAGTATCGATTCCAGTTATCTTCATGGGTCGCCCAAGAAAAACTTGCAGCCATTGGTTATGATTGTTATATCTGCTCACCCATGCACCGACGTAACGGCCGCTTTTGGCACGGTGGAGCCTGGCAAGCCAGGGCGCGTGATAGTTGTTGAGAAAAGAAGAAGCTGTGATGGCATTGTTCTTGATCTTGCCACTCTTAAGGCCGACGGGATTGGTACAGAAGCGATCTGGTCGTGGAAACGAAAGGATGCCATAAACAAACAAACCGTTAACCAAACTCCTTTCAGCGTATCGGCTGACAAATGTTTAAAGTGCACCTAGGCTAAATTGTTATACTTCGTTAAGATAAATCTTTTAACCTACGGGAAACATAATTTACACTGTTTCCTCCTCGATATTTAACTTCTGATGCGCGGTAGAACTTAACACAATTGGCAGAGAATCACCGAACTAATGAGTGGCACTGGTCTATTTTTCATTTGGCATAACATATTGCTTTGAAGTGCAAACATTCTTTCAAAACTAAAATGCAAAGCAGTTTGTGACAGAAGAATAGACCCATTCTCTCACAAGCTCTGTCGTGGAACCAGATGACTGCTGGTTTAGTTAACTTCACGCAAGTTAATATATTGGAAATGGTGCTGGCTTCCCCTGAACTCAGGCCCTGAGCGGGCAAGAATTTGAAAAGAGGACGTGGAAGTACAGGGCTAGATCGGATATCTCCACCTACCTCCTCCATAATAACACCCATAAAGCTCTATTCTCATAGCAATGTAGCTGCGGTACCCTTTGGGGTTGAAACGGACAAACTTGGTCCTTATTGGAGGAGTGAGCTCGTGTTTTACGATGCTGTAACGATTGTAGTTTCCACTAAACAACTAAAAGAAACGAGAAGAAGATGTACATAGTGTTAAAACTCTGTCTTGGAAATAAGGCCTTAAAATCTTAGAAAGGCGTATTGTTGTTCAAACGTAGTTCTTGCGGCGTCAACGAGTAAAATCTCGATGAAATGCAAGTCACTACATGCAAAACACTTAATTCAATCTACACAAAACAACACAATCGGATTTTTTAAACTTTTAGTTACGCTCTTTTCGCCGATTTCATGTACAACCAATGAAAGAAACGAATTGCTCGAAAATAGACCTCAAATGAGGTCAATACGAAATCTGCCTACACACGTTTTGACTTTGAAGTTTGTGACCAAGCGCTCTTTGGAGCACGGTCCATCATTATTGAAAGACAGCGGGATGGTAGGATTAACCTGAAACTCCGACCACACTTAGTTGACGTGGGAAAATAACTTTAAAATTTTGGCTTTTGTTGTGAAACGTTGTCTTCCTGATTATTTCAATTTATCTTCCTTTTCCGTTTCGTAATACCAAAAAGAGCGAGCCTCGTCTAGGGCAATACCTTGTTTCGTCCGTATTCAAGATACAGTTTGAAGGTTTTTCCATCCATACTGTAGGTTACAGTGTATGTTGTAACCCATTGGTAGGCATCATATCGGCCCTGTGTAGCCACGCCTGTTATTTTGGCCGGTCGATCCAACTCCAGCTGAAGCCACTGTTTTGTGTTCCGGTATTTTGCTACCCACGCTCCCGATCGGCTGTGCCCTGACGGCCAGTTCAGGCGCGCGCGCTCTGGGCCATAGTTGTAGTTGTAATACGAAGAAGCTGTAAGCGCTCCGCTGTCGATGCGGAAGTCTTCCAAACCGAGAGGCATCTTGCAATTGTCTTTAAGGAAAATAAGTGGATGTTATACAAAAGAAATAAATTTAGGTTATATTTATGCAATATAGGGGTGCTTCATAACTTGATAAAGAAAGATCGTCCGGGTTAGTGGAGTTCTGAAGAGGACTGATGATGGCATTGACTGACGTTTCGACAACCTGAGCGGAAGTCATCTTCAGAGTCTTTTTCTGCTCAGTTTGCCGAAACATCCACAAAAGCCCTTCTCAGGATTTCACTCACGCGGACGATGTTACTTTATCAAGTTATGATATTACTTCCGCGTTCAAACCATTAACAATTGGGGTGTTTGTTGGGCCTAGTAAAAGCAGAGCTGCCGCTCGTTCGTTCTGCTAGGCGAACTAAGATATCCTAAGACTGTAAAAGACGAAATCAAGACGTCTGTCAGCTTTCTGAAAGTAATTCAACCATACCACCCATGGACAAGAGGTAGCTTAGGCAACGACGACAACTACTTTGAAGAGAACCTCATTTAAAATACAAACCTCACGTCATTGTCATCACTAAGCAATTATTCGAAATCGTTTCATAAATAAAGTGTGATCTAGTATGAATTAAACTGGTATGAAAGGTGTGACCAGTGCATAGATTAACTACAGTAAACGCTAATGCTAATGAATATTTATATGTGTATAGGGCTATTTTCCTGTGGTGCTGCTGTTTGGGTGTTAAGGAGAACAAGGTAGGTCAAAATTGGTTATAATAGAGGCTCATAACTACATACCTGTCACACATCCGTAAAACTCTACTCGCATTGCAATGTAACTGTACCAGCCCCAAGGCACTATGCGAATGAATCGTCCTCTTATGTGAGGTGAGAGCGCGTGTGATACCTCTGTGTTTTGATCCCGATTGCCAGTAAAATACTGTAGGAGGTTAAAACGCAAAGAAAATGGCGAGTTAAGGCTGATTTACTGATTGACTGACCGACTCACCGACTAACCGACTAACCGACTAACCGACTGACCGACCAAACGACCGACCGACCGACCTACTGACTGACTGACTGACTGACTGACTTAAACTGGCATCGGTCCATTGACCCTTGACGGCTTTGATGGTTGGCCTGTTAGTGGTTGCTTGAACATGTGATTGGAATTTCTTTTTTTAACGATCGTCACCATGGTCATCATAATCAGGCATAATTAGCATCATCAGCATCATCAATATCATCGAAGCATGGGAGGCTTAGTTGTTTAAAAGTTTGAGCGAAGCAATAATACCCAAGCAACCGTGACTCTTACTGTTAAATTTTTCACAGCTGAGTGAAACAACTGTCACACGAAGGGTGTGTTACCTTCCTCGTGAATTTCTCCTTGTAATCCACAAAGTGAATACCATCCAATGCGTGTCTCAGGTAGTACTGTGTGACCCATTGTCTATAATCTTGTCTTCCTTGTGTTGTAATTCTTACAATTAAGGCTGCTCTTGAAAAGTCAACCTTTAACGAAAAAAAGAAATCATTCCTCAAAGAAGACAAAGCTAAAGTTTGTGGCCAGAGCTTTTCGAAAATTTTGCGTCTTTCACTTAAAATCGGAGTTTATATAAACATTTCTTCTCCTGGAAGAAAAAGAATAGATAATTGAAGATTGTTTCTCGAACTACCGTAAGTTAAGCCAGTTTTCCTATGGGGCTTTTCTTAGCCTTTTTTGGCCATTCATACTAGCACTCCATATTTCTATAAATAAAATTTAGTCGCTGTGGTCATCGACTGATTTTGAATCATGTCCTGTTTCTTTGAGTTATAGATTGTTCGTGCCTGTGGTCACTGCTCTAACCACGATAATAACGTAAGTTTTATAGAGGTAAATTCAAACTCGCTTGGTATTGTCTGTACCTGAAGCCACTGGTAACGGTTATTGGTTCGCGCCCTCCAAGCTCCTACGTAGCTACCACTCTTTCGAAGATATAATCTGGCGCGAAAAGCAGCGTTGTACTTGTCCCACTGAGACGAAGCGGTCAGTCTTCCATTTGGTAGTCGCCCGTTCTGAATCCCCATTGGTCGGTTACACAAAGCACCTCAAATACACAAAAACAATTTCTCGCATTTAGAGCGTCAAAAGTACTTGGTGATTGGCCAGAAAGTCTTACGCTTCTTTCTGAACCAATCAGCGGAGGTAAAATCTAAAACAGTTGACTTGCTGGACCGCGTCAGTTTTTCCCGCGCTTAGCGTCACTGACATGATTTTTACGAGGCGTTGAAATATCTCAAGGAATTACATCTGCCTAATAGACATGTGTCAATTAAAAGAGGTCCCTGGAGGGATTCTCTTCCCGGACTGGACCAAGCCGCTTGGTGTATATACACCTGTGTTTGAAAAGTGAACAGAGAGAATTTTTTGAACTCACCATGTCTGCAACCGTATAACTCCATTCTCAATGCTATGTAACCGTTCCAGCTCTTCGGATAAAGTCGTACGTACCGCGCCTTGAACGGCACTTTAAAGCGGTGCAACACCACTTGATGTCTTTCGCTATTGCCCCTGAAGACCTAGAAAATACCCCGGATTAAATCGCGGTTGAAGGTCGAACATTTGATTTCAAGTAATTTTCTGATATCAGGTATGATATCAAGTATGATACCAACGGTCTATGTAAGGTCAGTTTCCTCGGGTTAACGATGACATGACATGACTTGAATTAACCCGAAGTCCATAACCCAGAAGTCTCCATCTCTCCCCTTTGGCCTTGGCCCATCAGTTTACCATATTAACTAACTTTAGAATAGAGGTCCCACCAAATAACGGCCAATCAGATTTGCCCTGATAACCACAATGCGTCTGAGTTTGACACTCTAGTTTCCTGGTGAGCTTATTCTTCAGATAATGGCTACGATTTTATGCCATATTTTGTTCGCATAAACTTCACCACCAAATTGAAATGGTCTTAGCCTCACACAAAAGAATAAAGTGTTGTTAGAAAAGGTAGGCTGTAAGTACCATCAGCGCTTGAGTAGCTACCAAATGAAGAAAATCGATAAAAAGAGAGTCCGCGAGGGCGGGGTAATTAGGGGGAGGGGGTTATTGAAGAGAATTTTCACAGAAGACGTCCAAAATAGTCTGCTTCCGCGTAAATTTGGGAACTCAGGCATTGAAAAAAGAAGGGAGAATCGTTTTCAGTTTTAACTTAGATTAAACATGATCCTCGGGAAAACGAATTCCCCAGACAACTTCATAACAACACTTACTCGAGTCGATCTTCCTTCTTTGTACGGAACAAAATGTCTTCCATTTGTGCTGTAATATACAACGTAAGACTTGACGTAATACGCTGCGTCGTAACGCCCCTGTGTAGCCACCCCTTTCAGCGTGGCAACTGCTTCGAGGTCAGCTTGAATCCACTGGTTCGTGTTTCGTTGGCTGGCCGCCCCCGTCCACCCTCCATAGGTGGAACCATGGTTTCGAGCCTGTAATCGCGCGTTGTAAGGTCCGTAGTTGCTGTTGTACATGGACGAAGCGCGAAGTCGCGACTTCAGTATGCGGCCGTCTTGCATTCCCAGAGGAACAAAGCAACGGTCTGAAAAGAGGAATGCGAAGGAAAATAGGTTAAAGAGCTTGTTAGACCGGTTTACGCAGTATCAACAAACTACTAGGAAAAATTGATCCCACCTCCTGATGGAAGACGAGGTCACAGTAGGTTCCCAGTCAGCAAGCGGACTTAGACGCAAAGTAGAGTTTCTTGTCCAAGAAAACAAAACCACAATGCCCAATGTCCGATGTGCCTAATAAAAGTTCATCGCTGGAAAGGCGGACGCATTAACAAGGCGAAAATGCTTTTTATAGGGAAGCCGAAATTGTGTCAAAGCCATAAAAATTCAATCTCCCTTTACGGAGACACTCATAATACAATAACCTCTTAATATGATAAATTTATGAGGAAAATCGACAGGTCATAGGTTCGACTCCTGTAAGGAGAACTAGGTTTTTCTTTTTCCAAGTATGCCTGAGTCCCTTTTTAGGAAAGAACATTATTCTCATTATTTACCAAGTTTAACACTCGGCATTTTGTTAAGCGGTTGAATTTGTTTTGATTAGTAATTCAGGGTTATGGTCGCGTTATTCGTTGATTTTCGATTAGTAAGTCAGTTAAATTTGGCAATAATTTAAGGTCGTTCAAGGTTGGCTAACTTGATTCAAAGTTAATGCGATAATCAGGCGTTCCATCTGTGGTTTTGTCCAGAAACGGCCTGAACTTGGTTTTTCCCTCCACTGAAGTCTTTATCTTTGTGCAAGCTTTTCCTTAGTTATCTGCTCCCCTAGTTTTTTTATTGGGTACTTGTCATTCGCATATGTGGCCGTAAGGAATGTTTAGGTTGCTTGCTTCAAGTATTTTTTTAGCTATCTCGGAGCTCTCCTCATTGGCAAACCCAAACCTGGCTACTGATCCGCTATAAAGTTGTGTTAGTTTCGCTTTATTAGATTAGATAGGATTACTTTGGTAAAAATCCATTGGTACCTCTCGTTGTGCGAGTCGCTCTCCTCGCCAAACAGCAATTTAACATTTCATTTGTTTACAACATTTACTTTCTTTTAATCGCTATGGGGTACATACCTGCAGGACAGCCATAGAATTCCACTCTCATGCAAATATGGCTGCGCCAACCTCGTGGTTGAATCTTGACATATCTCGCGATTATCGGAGGCACTATGGCCTGTGTCAGCACCGAGTCTTTATCTCGATTTCCTGTGAAGTACTGCAGCCAAACAAAATATGACCGAATAAATAAGGAAGTATAGTAAGACAAAGTAAAGGTTGGACTGGATCGTTGTCATGATCATCATTATCACGGCGGACCAGTTCACTTGGAAGAGCACCGGACTTTGGGTTCGCACCCCGGCCAGGCCTACATTCAGGGTCTTAAAAGAACTGAGGAGAATACAACTTATATTATTGTTATTAATGATTAATAATTACTATTTATTTATTATTAGTAGTAGTATTTATTAATTCTTATTTACTTATTAAACGTTAATGATTAACAATTTATTATTAATTATCATCATTACCGTTAGTTAGTAGTCGTATTACATTGAACAAAGCCTTTTCGTACCTTGTCATTGCTCATATATCTGTAGAGCGCCCAGTGAACATTATCCTGACTGTAATGCAGCAAGTATCGCGTCACCCATTGATGAGCATTGGATCTCCCCTGCGTGGCTATTCCTGTCACCTTGGTAGCGCGACGGAAGTCAAACTTCAGCCACTGGTTGTGATTGTTATATCGCGCGCACCAGGCCTGGCTGTGGTGAAGCCTTGCGCGATAAGTATAGAGAGTTGGGTACGTGGACGAGGCTGTGATTTGGTTGTTGTGCAAACGGCTGTTTTGGAGGCCAAGAACGCCATTACAGAGACCCTCTACAATGAGAAGAGTAATTGAATAGAGTAAATGAGAAAAAAGTAAATGAGAAAAAAAGTAAAAGAGTAAATGAGTAGAGTAGTCGGTGAAACAGTCCGACATTTTTCCACACGCGTGCGTGAGCACTTAGTCAGTGATAGGGCCTCTCACGTTTTCAAACATCTACAGAATTTTGAACATTGTCGCGCCTTGTGTTCAGCAGATTGTTTTCATACTCTAGATCACGCGTCTACGAGTTTCCAGCTTAAGATAAAAGAGGCTATTCATATTCAAAGAGAACAACCTTCTTTGAATCAGCAATTACATCATGTAAAGCTAAAACTATCCTTTTAAGTCTCACATTGTCACGTTTTATGTACATTCTCTTGTTACTCGCATAATTGGCATTTTTTCTTACGTATAAATTCAACTTCTAACGCTTTGTACATTAATTAACTGAAGATGACAGAAGTTTCTGTCGAAACATGTTTTACAAACTTAAAAGTTTTGTCGTTTTCTTCAAATTTCTGACTTGCCCGCTAATATCAAGATCCTTTAGAAGAGTAATTGCTTTAACACGTTACAAAGGATTAAGAGTTAGTTCGTGTTAGTGACTCTCATAGTGCATTCTCTTGAGGCTATTCCGGAATAAGCATATACGAAATGTTCAATTTACCAGTTCTTTGGACTTCTATCTATTCTGCTCCCCGCGGCGAGGTAGAATTAACGGAATCAGCAAAATGCGGTTTACTCGGAATACGTAGAGTACGTTTTCTACAGGATGATTTTGGCGCGAAAATCGTGCGCGGCCGCCGAAATGTCAGTCTTAGTCGTGTCCAGACTATTCCGAGCGTTAGTTCACAGGCCACCTCCGACGTAACAATTCCGTTTTCAGAATAGCCACTTTTTTTAGAGAACCATATTCCAGTTATTTCTTTAATCCTAAATGCGCGTAATATTGTCTATTCCTATTCCGGTTTAGAATTAACTGTATAACAGGAACAAGGTTTTCCAAACGAACGCGTATTCCGTGTATTCTGAGTAAACCATATTCTGTTTGTTCCGTTCATTCTGCTATCGATAGCAGAATGAACGGAATAGTATTCCGTTCGTTCCGAAAACGGAATAAGTCCTCCCCCCCCAAAAAAAAAAACGTGTAAACCGACTATTCCGTCTATTCTTATTCGGAATAAGAATATTTCAATCAAACCGGAATAAGAATATTTCAATCAAACCGGATTGTCAAACTTCGAAAAGTGCCCTTCTGGGCCAATATCTAAAAAGTGTCACTGTCATGAGGTTGACAAAACTTGTGTTAATCTTCTCGTGTTCTTTTCGTAAAATCCTAAAGCGCGACCGTTCAAATAGCTACTGAGCAATATTTTCCGGGGTGCAGTTTATCGACACCCTAACTGTGTTAGTTCTAACTGTAACTAACGTAAGGTACATGACACCATAATTATTAGAAGCTTCAGAGACGCCTTCATGTTAACCCGGTTAAGTAATATTACCTGTTGGACAACCATACAGCTCAACCCTCATTGACATCCAACTGTACCAGGACCGAGGATAGAAGCGAACGTCACTCGCCACAAATGGCTTATTTATGCGGTGAAAAACGATTCCATATCGATTGATATTTCCTTGAAATAACTAGAAGAAAATTCAAAAGAAAACGTCGCGGTTGTCAAAATTATTATCCAACTCATACGCCTCAGCACTGTTCCGATGTGAAACACGCGGAACAACTTTGCGAAGCTCAGCTAGCGCTCACTCTGTCGATATTGTGAAACGGGATAAAAAGAGTCTAATCGGAGCGGGTGAATTGTCGCGGGTCCAGAAAAGAAAGCTAACCCTTACACTAACCTGCGACAATTTACCTGCGCCGATTACAATATCTCTTGTGAAAAATATCAGCGGCTAATCGATCTTTTATCCTGTGTTCTTTCATGCTAAGGCACTGACAAACGCCGTGAACTGACGGGAGAATAACACAGATTCACAGTTACCAGATCCCTGAATTATGCTTAGGTCTTGTCTAATGCGAGGCTTTATCGTCACACAACGTTAATTATTGTTGTCATTATTATAATTACCCTCGTCGAGCTTCCTTCACGGTACGGAACAAATCTAACGCCGTCTACACTGTAGCTGAGAGTGTAAGTTTTGACCCATTGGTTAGCGTTCGATCGTCCTTGTGTGGCGACGCCTTTTATGGTTGAGCTCCCACCCAAAGACACTTGAAGCCACTGACCGTGCCTGCTGTAACGCGTGCTCCATGAGTACACCTGATTTAGCCGAGCGTACCAGGGAGCCAAGGTGGTTGTGTAATACGAAGAGGCTGAGAAGGAACCTGGGACCAAACGGCCGTCTTCAGCACCCAGTGGCATGGTACATCGGTCTAAAAAAGACAAGTGGTCACGTCATTAGGTTAGGCAGTAGGTCAGCCACCCATCCCCAAGCCATGGTTATATACCCCTCCCATCCCCATTTCATTTCTTTGTCGTCCAGAAACGTCTTGATAAGATTAATGAAGATAAAGACCTCGTACTAACCGAGTTCGAGGGCCGTATTGCAAGTTTCGGCTCCTTGTTTTTTCCAGTTCAATTCACGGAAAAAACAAGGAGACGTAATTTACCTTGCGGCGCAAGAAAACGAGGTTAGTAAGATATTTATTATATCTCTTGGTAAACAAATCGAACAGGAAAGCACGCCTGCAATGAAATTTAGAGGGCCGTGCCTCAGCATATAGACGGAATTCATAAATGGCGGCTAATAAATTATGCTTTTGTCTTAATGATAATTTTCCTCACTAGCCTCGTTAGCATGTAAAAATCGAAAAGAATTTTTGCTTTAAAACGAGGCTAGTGAGAAAAATTAGCATAAAGAGAAAAGAATAATTTGTTAGCCGCCATTTATGAATTCGGTCTATAGCCAGGTTAACATTCAGTTATTAAGCGCGTCATTAGCCTTTGCGCAAAATATCATATCTGCAGGCATAGCCCCGCAACCAATCAATGTGCCTAAATTTTGTGCACAAAACCATTTTGGCAAAGTTCAAAACGAAGAGTAAGGTTTTTAATTGATTGCTCGCTTTGTTCGCCAAGAAAATTCTCATGTCTGGCATCCAAATTTTGAAACAAAGGGAACTGTCGAGCAAAAAAGAAGGCATAGAGAGTTTTTGTTGAGGACGTTCATGCAATGTAGCCTGTTTAAATTAATTGTAGTTTTACACAGACGCATGCAAATCAAAAATTGAATGCTGATGCACGTGCCAAATCTAAAATTCCCTCGTGTCAGTAACATAGAAAATGCTAATTTGCGCAACTCTTGTTCGAGATTATTTTTAACTGCTTTTTGTTTATCTTACGGCGGTATTCATTCAAATGGACTGTATGTGTTTTGATAGTTGTTGAAGGATTTCTACAAAGGATATCATGAAGGTATACCGTCTAATGCAACAAATGACCTAAGGACATCTCCTGTAGAATAATTACAGTGATAACAAATCCTTTAACAAATAAAGTTAACCCCATGAAAAA
Source organism: Astreopora myriophthalma (assembly GCA_014634185.1). Lineage (NCBI taxonomy): Eukaryota > Metazoa > Cnidaria > Anthozoa > Scleractinia > Acroporidae > Astreopora > Astreopora myriophthalma. The sequence goes on along the minus strand of BLFK01000783.1, from coordinate 1,881,970 downwards.
TCGTTAAGATGGACTAAATGGTAATCAAAGGTTTTACGACCACAATTTCCTGGTGCCGTCATGAATTCACAGCACTTGGTTCTACTCCAGTGACAAATTTGGGCGAAGCAAAAAAGATCGCCGGGCAGCTACTCAAGACTTATTCCTACTATTCTGCGCTTTTCTCGCGACTTTTTCCTATCGAGTTCAATATATTAATTAGTTATCAAGATCGATGTTCAATGGTATCTTACCTACATAGCATCCATAAAATTCTGCTCTCAGGGAAATGTGACCGTACCATGTCCATGGGTTTATCCTTATGTAGCGTGCCTTGATGGGCGTGGTCAGTATGTTGGTGACCACAGTGTTTCTGTCTTTGTTTGCTGTGAAATACTGAGCGATATAACAATTAAATTCAGGACACAAACTAAATTCCCATTCTATTCCGTAATAGGAATGCGCCGAATATTCACCGGTAGTCCCGTTCTTTTGGGGCCTATTACGTTTTTAGTGTGAGCGGAATAGTATTCGGTTTATTCTGCTCCCGACAGCAATGAACGGAATAAATAGATCGTTTTCACATGGCGTCATGGCGGCCATATTGGTAAACCTAAAGAAAGAAACGGCGGCCATTTTGCTCCATCTTTATGCTAATATGTCCTTTTGTTTCAGTAAATCAATATGGCCGCTGGTCGCGTGAGTGAAAACGGTTTACTCTTCTTAACTCGGGTCCAGACTATCCTTTGCACTGGTTCTCAGTCTACCTATGCCAAAACTATTCTGTTTTCGGAATGCTGTCCTTTTGGAAAACTTTGGGCGCGGTCCATTCAGCCAACTTTTCCGATGAGAAATTCCGAAAGTTTTGTTAGTCGAATGGAACGGTATTTTCTTCTTGAATGGGCCGTCCATTATTATGCCCGCTCAGGACGAATTTCATGGAATTTTTAGCTCAATGGATCACGCCACGGACAAGAGGAGATTGCTGGAATTTCCAGGGAAGAGATCCAGTGGAAAGGTAATTTTCGGTCGGACCGGACCGATCGGTCAAAGAGGACCACCTCTGAAGGTGGACCACTTTGACCGTTAAATTTCCGCTCGGACCAAACCGATCCATTTAGTTTTGGACCGATAATTCCGGAAATTTTGGCTGAAAGGATCGCGCCCAATTTATTCCACTTATTCCTGTATTCCTTAGACGGAAAAGAAATAAACAAAATACTCTCAAGAGAACGCACCCTAAATAAAAGTTGTTGTTGTGGATGTTGTGGTTGCTCGAAGCAAGGTTAGCGATGACCGGGGATAAATGCCGTGACATCCTATAGGTTTTGATAGGGCTTAAGTAATGGTTAGCGCTAACTATGCCACGAGAAATTCGGCTCAGTTGTTTACGCAATCATTGCTACAAGCAGGATTGTTTGGGCCGCTTTGGGGATCTTGTTAAGCCATAGGACTTACGACTGGAACTGCCGTGGGAAATTCTTTTGGTCTCTTTACGCACCCACGGAAATTTCCCTAGAGCAATTCACTCTGGGAAGATCGGTTACACGTAAGACGGGTAACAGTCATTTCTTCACTGGGAAATCAAAGGCTAATCTAACCGCCACTTTTGCATTTTCTCTTTTATCCGGATTATTTTGGACGACGATAATTTTATCGATTTGCGGGGCGCAATTTTCGGATAAATGCGGAAGATAAAGAGAAAATAGATTCGAGAGCTCAAACAGACCTTCGTGTCTAAAATGATTAATCGGATTCACGAGATAATCTAGTGACCTCTTACCTTGAATGCATCGTTCAGCTTGTAAAAAACCCACGAAAGCCCGTCTTGACTAAAGGACAGGCGATATTGCCTCACCCATTGGTTGGCATTGTGTCGTCCTTGCGTAAGAACACCGGTCACCTTGGTTGGCTTTCGAAAATCAACTTGAAGCCACTGATAGCGGTTGTTATAGCGCGCGCTCCAGGCGCCCTGGTAACGCCCACGCGCCGTGAAGTGCAGACGTCCGAAGTAGGGCGCGTGATTGGCATCGGCCATTGAAGAGGCTGTGATGGCGGTGTTGGGAATGTGGCGATTTTGCATTCCGAGAGCCTGTTTACACGGTTCTGAAAAAAAGAGATAAAAATTCATATCTGTCAACCAATTAAATACGGCTGCATGTTAAAACAGGCTAACTTTACGCATTTGATTTACGATCTGCGATTAACGGCTGTTTTCCTGCTGGCGCCGCCCAATGTTTAATGTAAAAGAACTTCTGTGATGTCGCAAAAACTGTAATAGAGGCTTGCCGTGAGAATGTGTTACTTGTATGAAATGTTTTACACTCATAGATGCTATTGCAAGATCACACAATTAAATACATTTTTATTATTGAATTCTCAACCTCGGATAATGCATTTCTAGCTTTCTCATTGGTTCCCTGGATGTCGGTTATCAGCCATTATATCTACGTTTGATCTTATAAGGAAAATGAGTCCGGCAAATGTTACTTAAGCACAACATTTTTCGGCGGAAAGCCAAGTTTCGTTGACAAAAAATGAACAGGAGGTTGAGAATTTAATAAAACAATTATTCCAGTCGCCCTTGCTGGATATCGCTATTTGCCATTCTTGTATCCAACGCCGGTTCATGGAATATAGTAATTGCTAATTGCTTCTCCGCAACTGGGTTTTTCAGAACAATCATAAGGTAATGAAGACCAGGTGAAGAACTACTTAGAAACTTCGCTCACAAGTGCGTTGCACATTAACTAAAACTTACTTTCGCATCGAATGTTGCCTCTTAGGTCGTCGAAGTTAATATGACCCCATCCACCTGTGCCATAATCCACAAGCCGTATAAATCCAAATCGGCCATTGTACGCTCGCACATTCCACCTCTGGCGACGCATAGTGTCGCGACAGTAACCTACACGAGTACAAGCGATGTCAAGTTTAGATCAAACAACATCGTGAAAAAAAAAAAGAAGAGAGAGAGAGAACTAAATGAACCCAGCAGTGTCTATCATTTAGCCGTGTGACCGTTTCTCAAAAGTCCCGAAAAGTCTTCGGGCCCGAAAAGCCATCTCCTTTTTATGGTACATGTGAACGTACAGCACCCGAAATAAACCCGGAAACTTTCGGGCCCTTCGAAAAACACACACTAGGCTTGAGATGCGTGCGGCACACTCCGCAGTGGATTAAATCGTCCGCGCCTGGCCCGTTTCTACTGTAATTGATCCTGTGCTCCCCGCGCCACCATGCAGTTGAAACACCAAAATACGGTTGTTCGGCCGCCACTGCCGGACAAAGACTCCCCGTATACCCCAGACTGAACTACAACGGCGGTTACACAGCGGCCTTTGGCGCGGTACGCCTGGTTAGAGAGAACCCCTACATGCCCAGGACGTAGATTCCCCAAAGGTCGCGGCCAGCAACGCAGCGAAACACATGAGCCATGAGGCGGCTGCACCGACTGTAGTGATTGTTGGCTCTCCGGCACTGGGAGATCATCGGCCCTTCAACATGTCTTGTTTTTCTTCTCACTGGGCGGTCCACCCACTCTCGTCACCCGACGAGGCCCAGGTAGGGTCGTTGTTGACTCACCACCCCACCACGGTCAGGTTGTATACTGGATTTCATGATTATCGGCAGCGAGTTGAACTCGTCCTGACCACAACACAAAATAAAGGAATTGTTTACCTTTTGTTCGAAGCACGACACCTCTTCCTTCAATAACAAGCTCAACGCGTGTGTAATGAATATTGCAACCTCCACCAACTAGGAAATCAATGTAAGGACCCACGATTTGGAACCTTGTGCTGGTAAGGGTTCCAGTGGGACGCTCTCCCTGATACGTTCCCGCACGAACCCGCGGGTTCGGGCGTTTCTCAAACGTGCCGATAAACCATCTCCCTTGCAGGTTCACTGGCTGGCTGCGGCGAGCTTTACTGTTATCTCCGTATGTTGGTTGGTAATTGAAAGCTGTTCCTGATTTGGTCCATCCGTAGAGATTTCCTTTCTCGAAATCAAAGTTAACGCAACCGGGTGGAGAACCTGTTTAAAATGTCAATCAATCAATCCATCCATCTGTCAATTAATAATCCAATTGGTCAATCAGACGAGTAACCAAGCAACAAAACATTGGAACGGAAAGTACATAAGACTAAAACCTGGAGCGCATGAGTCAGTTAAGCCAAGTAATCCTGCATAGTTAGTGTCGACTTTGATTCCAATTCGTCTGCCACCTAACATATACTGGTTTAAAGATTTTTACTGTTCAATTCTCGAATCGAACGTTGTTTTATGGCCTTTTAAAGGCGAAATTGAAACTTTGATGAACTTTTTAACTCGCTGGATTAGCGTTAATTGGGTCTCGAGCCAAGAGTGGGCCGAGTTTAAATCAAGGGAGCGACATCTGCATGAGTAAAAACAGGAAAGGAAATTAAGAAAGAAAGTATGAAATACAGTAAGAAATCAAGCGATCTTCTGAGAGCCCAGACAGTTAACCGGAGAGATCAAGGAAATAGTTCAAAAAGCAAAAAGCAAAAGATATGAGTTGAGAATGTGTGTTTTGTACGTAGAAGTGAAGTGAATACATATACTTACTGTCTGCTGTCTTCCAACATCTAAACAGAGAAGAAAAATGTAAAGGAATTTTAATTAAACCGAGCGAGCAGTACACTGTATAGCAATGCCGTAGCAGGGTGAAATTTATTAGGGGGCACATCACGAGCGCCGAAGGCGCAAGGTTTTAGGAAGGTCCGGGGGCATGCTCCCCCGGGAGATTTTCAAATTTGGGGTCCCTAAAATAGCATTTCCAGCCTTCTGAGGGCAGTTTCCAGTAATTGTTAACGGACTAAAATCATTGATCGGATATGTTACTTGAACGTTGTGCTCTCCTCATTCCTTATTGAACAGGTTTTTACAAATTGACATGCAACATGTCAGTGTTGTGTGAAGAGTAAACTACTTACCTATTACATAGACCCCACAAATTGTTTCATTTCATTCGGATGTTTTAGTTGCATGCGAGACCAAAGACAGCTTTCGGGGCAAAACGTTATAAAGATAGCACTGCGAAAACAAAATTAGGCTAACCGGAGTGAATTACTCTAAGAGAATCCAACAGCATCCTATTCTACTTTTGAATATTTTTATTTTGTGTTAGCCAAATTTTGGGCCCCTTCCCATGCTACATCACTGTATAGAATGAATTACTTATGTTGGCTTGCTATCGTTAAAACAATTACTAATTACGTGGGATGCCACAGGCAGACCACGTCTAAGAATCGGTAGGGTTTCTTTTTCTTCGTGGTCTCATATGGCAATTAGCCACGTGCTTGTGCTTCTCACTGGAGTTAAGCTCTGTTGGCTGGGGTTACCACTTGGATGAATGACCATGCATAATATCCATGTCGTTAACTTGTTCTTGTTTTTTTTTCCTTTGCCTTGTTGTTTTTCTTCTTAGACACAATTTTTTTTAAAAATAAATTTCCAGTATCATGCGGGAAGTGTTATAAGCAACACAAAAACAACTTCTAGTGATCTAACCCACACCTTGAACTCGGATCTGGACTAGCCGTTGTACTTTTACAATTTCTGGTTAACTGTTTGTGCATCCCACGGAAACGCCCTTAGGCGTCTTGTTATGATGTAACAAGTGGTCAGCTAGTTTGCTTTGGGAATTGTTATACGATTTTTTTCCTAGTTTACTTGAAAATCAGGTCATTTGAGAGATGGTGAGTCCGTAAGATTTTGGTTAACCCCGAGATCAGTTTTTAGTTTCTCAGTTCCAACTCTTAACTCCGGAGCTATTACCTTTGGAGGAGAACTCCCTTCTCCCCATAGGCGTACGGGCCGGGGGGCTCCAGGCCCCCCAGTTTTGAAATTTGCCTGGCGAAACGCTTATGATTCGGGCAAAAGCACTTGGGATAAATTATTTATAGAGTCCGGCTTCTACAGCACGACCAAACGGTCCATCTTGAACAGCTCAATGGCTCTGCTTCCAGTCTGCCGATCGCTGGCATTTGCTGCAGTTCGCGCCAAATGTCTTTCCTGCCAATTCGCAGAAGGCGGGAGAACGAGCACGTTTTATGAAATCGCTGCTTTTCACATGAAGTAAAGTTTTAGTTGAGGCCTTTCGTGGAGTCAAAGTTAACGTCGTTAGCGGTCAAGAAGAAACGAATTCCCGATTAAGATCAAGAAGAAAGTGACTAAAAGTCAAGCCGGGTTGACAAGACGAAAAGTAATTATTTGGTAGTAAAGTCAAAGCATTTTGTAGGCTTCTACCAAAGCCTGGCGATAAATATTTGAAAAAAATGCTTGAGATAATCTCTTCGGTTTTTGCCCGAGTGCTTTCGATTTTTTTTCTTGGGTGTAATCTTAAACGGGTTTATCTAAAGGTTTAAACCTGCTCGAACCGTCCTTCATCGTCAAGCCAAGTGTAAAATTGTGGGCGCGTGAGCGCGTTGAAAATTTCACAGCTGATTTTGGATTGGATGAAGCGCTTTTCCCACGTGCTTACACATTTGGGCATTGTGTCTTTTTTTCAGGCAAGAAGATCACCGCCCCCCCTTAGTCTGAATGTGCCCGTACGTCTATGCTTCTCCCCTACCCGGGTGCTCCCCGCCACCCCCATCAGATCCAATATTCGTGTTATCCCAAGGTGCCGCCTCAGTAGAATTTTCCCTTTCTATCGTTAGTGCGAGCGTAATTGGAGCAAAGCAACTAATACGCTACACAACGTTTTGACGGATTTACTACGCAGAATCCAGTTGGTATAGTTTTGCGACATTTCAAACCTTTCAAGTTGTTCCACTGGAAAGATTTATTGCGTGTAACTGTGCAAACCTCAGCCAGTTTTAAAAGTCGGGAATATAACTGAAGGCTGTGAAAACGAACATCGGTCGTGGAACAACATGAAGTATTGCATTTCGGACGATGTCTAGAGATGAGACGATGTGTGATACGCATGTACTGTGTTTGAATAAAAAATAGAAGAGGATATTTTCCATAAAGGAGACCAGCAAGAAATAATAGTAACATCCAACAGGTGTATCGCTCATAACACGTGCGAGAGATCAAGAAAACCTGCTGCAAAATCTTCCTCCCTACTATAAAATCTACCCTTACTATGAAACGGCTGTGGAACGCATATTTAGAACGATTTCTTCAAGAAAATAAAAGACAATTTAGTGATCTATAGACGCTCAAAGAGGCTGAGAATTTTACTTCCAATAACTTCGTTCGTTTATCTTGGTTCATTAAGCTTTTATTGTTATTTGTGTTGTTAATTTGCTTAAGAGGGAAGTCTCTAATGAATAACTAAATGCTGAGGGTGGTAAAAGGGGGGTCTAGATCACGTTTCAAGGAAAATAAAACGGTCCTTTCACAATTCACGAAAACGACGACGTCATGAACAGCACGGTTCACGGTGAATTAAACATGTATTTCTCGTTTCACGGAAAATAATTTTGCAAAATCACGCCTCACGTCTGCTATGGAAATCACGATTCACGAGGGAAAAATTAGCCTTTTCACACTTCACGGGAAAAAAAAGAGCCGGTCAAGAGTCAGGAAACTACTCTTTACCACCCTCAATGCTGGTATTCTTACTGTGTTAAACAAACGTTTGACGCTTTTTGTGGGCTAATTGTACATAAATATTTTTGTTGGATACCCAATGATCTTAAACGAAAATTAGGGTACAAGAACAATCTTTTGAATGGAGCCCTGAGGCAAGCAAGATGTCATATTTCATATTTTACAATAAAGAAGGTCAATCTTTTGTGCGTTACCATGAATGAGAAATCACTTTCCACTTTCATTTTTTTTAGATGACGTTGAATGTGAATTATATAACTATTGAAAAAGCCCGTTTTACGTAAATTCCTCTTCAATCATTGTTATAAACAAAATTGGTTGAAGTGTTTGTTCTAACGAAATAGTGCCAAATTTAACGCCTTTTCAAATTATAGTTTTCTCACTTAGGAGGTAAGCACATTGGTAATCGAAGACACTCCACGAAAATCAAGAGACCCACTGTAGATGATTTAGAATCTTCAGCGCGGACAATTTTTGAAGAATCAAAAGAATCTTAACCCCACAGGGGTCCAAAAAACACATTCGCCTAAAATCTAACATCAACTAAACATAGATAGGTCTTTCAAAGGAAAAGATAAGTAAGAAATTTATTCATGAAAATGCGGAACTAAGTGATGATTATCTAAATTTTTGCCTTACAATTTTTCCGTTACATCCCTAAAAGCCCCATTGAATATTACTGATGTAATCGATAAATCATTTATTTAATTCAAGCTTTCGAGTGTCACGTCCGGAAATTAAATTTCTTAAGTACGTTGTCTATAAAATTTATGCTTTAATTCCCCGTTACGTTCAAGTACCTTTATGGGCATTGACTGATAAACTCCAAATATCACTGTTCGCAATCTTGGGAGAGTTCAAATTGCTTTTTTAATTAGGGAACAATTGACTTGGGGCAAAGCCTCACAAGAAACCTTTTCTGAAACCTTAATCACGAAGTTCACATTTCAAAAGTCATTTATAAATTTAAGACAGTCATCAGAATAAAACTGGCAAGTATTTCTGTTGTTTTTGAAATTTCGTTGAATTTCAGCTTTTGTTCAATGGGTGCTTAACCAAGAAGATAAGCTAACACGGCAGAAAATTCAAGATATCTAAAACTAACTTATTGACAAATTCCACTCACTTAATGAGTGTGATAAAGGGTTTCATGTACTAAGCCGTTACAGCAGAAATATTTTAATCAACCCCGGCTGCGGGAGAACGATTATTGGAGGTGTTAAATCAAATAAAGCAACGTGAAAAGGTTAATATACCGCTACATATCAGTGTGATAAATCGTTATTGACCTTTAAAATGGTAAATAAATTCTCTGTATACTTACATTAGTAACAGCAGTACGCCTCCAAGTGTTCCACGAGTAAGCATTTCCCCGAGGAGACGGTCAAAACCGCCTTTTGTCGCCCGACGGCCTGTTGCTGCTAGATCGCGGCAAACAACGAAGCTTTAAAACCGCAACTCCGATCTCAATTAAATTATTTATATCTTTATTTTGGCCATTAAAAAAGTTTTTTATAAATCCTGGGGTGTAATGTTTCAAAAGGTTTTATGAAAATAAAACTAAGATCGCTCAGTTCTCTATCTCAACGAGATCGTTGATTTAGAAAGAAATCCTAGGCGGTGTGTTAAAGCGATCACTTGACGGAATAGAAGCTAAACGTCATAAATTTCGTTTTTGTGGCTTAACATTTCATTAGTTACAGAGGTAATAAAGAACAAGTAAAAACGGGAAAACAAACACATTGGTTTGCGTTTTAAAACAATAAAAAACACTGGTACATTCATTCCTTTTCTAAGGGTGGTCACAAAGAAACTGGGTGCGCGCGCAACATTGAAGACCCGGTCAAACAGACGCAGCAAAACGGTAACATTCCACGCAACTTCATACAACATTAGAGCTGTTTATAGGGGAGAAATAATCCACGGCTTACATAAGACGCGAACTGCACGTATCGTATAAATTGTACTTGTTTCCTGTTCGCGGCTTTTGTAAACTGCGACTTACACTGACAAGCCGTGGCTTGTGTAAGCCTAGGGGTTTGAGCTGGTCTTACATAAGCTGCGGCTTATATAAGACACGAGATCCCTCGTTTAAATTGGCACACGGCTTGTTTGTGGACGAGGCTTGTTGCAGGAGGAGAACTCAGGCGTACTGCGCAAGCGTGAGGTAGCGTCACCCCGTGCTGTGGTCGAACACCTAAAATGCGTTGCGAGGATGTTCAGTTTTGGGATTGTTGATCCAGGCCTCGGTAAGCCCAGGACTGTTTTCAAATTCGCACGTTAAATTATGTCGATGGTCGCCGTTATCACCGCAGGTGAAGTTATTGGTTGTGTTCGAATCTGCTTAGCTTATGGGCCTCCTGCATAACTGAAATTCTCCAGAGGGGGGACAGAGACTAGTACATGGAAAAGAGAAATAAGTCGACGTTAGATCAAGAGGAGAGAAGAGAGAGGACATTTAAAAATATTGTTGTGAGGGACTGAGTTTTATGGGACGATTTAGGACGTCAGCCCAACTGTAGCTAGTTTGCTGAAAATGCAGGGAATAAGTTGTATCTCAAACAGCAGGTGTAATCTCGATTCCATGTCCTTGCTTTATTGAATTTGAAGCTGCTCGACATCTCTGATATGTTACCCAAACGTTATCAGACATTGCCGTTTTTGTCTCTACCGCCAGCTCAGAATTGAAAGCGTTCTTTTTCGAGCAAGAAATCCTTTAGTTCGCAGACATAACGTCCATGACAGGTCTTATTTTGTGGCCTATATTTATAAATTCATCACGGGCAGCCGCCAAATTAAGGGACTAAATTAAATGGCCATTACCCAGTTCACTTCAGCTTTGTTTTCAGAGCAAGTTTAAGGGCCAAACCTTTCCTATGAAAAGGAGTTTTTATTCATGTGCAAAATAAAATCAATTACCATCACAAAATTTTCGCGCTTAGACTCCCTTTGAAAAAGAAAAAAAGGTCTATTTACGTTTGGTTAATTAGGGTTAGTTTAGCGCAATTTTCAATTGGGTATTTTTAAACCCAACCCAGACGCACAGACAGATGCAGGCAATCAAAGTAGCCAATCATGATGCAAAGCAAATACATGCACCCGTCACTAACCGCGGGAAAACGCATGTGAACGAGTCACAATTGGCTTTGCTTGCGCCTCTGATTGGCCTAGAATGTGGTGCGTCAAAACAAAGCCAAAACTAAAGTCGTTAATTACTTCGAAATAGTGTGGTTGGCCGATGGGTGTATTTCCTTCAGAACGTCATTGGCTATGTAATTGCTTTGGGTTTGTTTTTACGTCACTCGTTTGAAAACCGCTCTCAATAGTCTGAGTGTATTAAAAATAATGATAATAATGATAATAATTCAATACTTCTATTGCGCGCATTCCATACAATGATCATGTGCGCATTACAATGTCAGAAATAAAGATCTATGTAATAGTGACAATAAAAATGTAGAGTATAATAAAATAAAACTTATCTAATTAGCCAAGTTACATATAAAGTTATAATATTAACGGTAAGTCTAAAGCAAACTGATAAACGGCATCATCATTTTGGGATTTCCACTAATTTAGGGACAACTTTTCGGCATGACACAGCCAGAGAGTGAGAAAAAAGTCATGACACAGCCCTTTAAATATTGTTCATCTGGAAGAGTCTCTTTACTTGGAATGTTTTCGTTATTAGCTGATAATTTTGGTTGTTTAGATTCCAAGTAAAATAAAGGCTCCATGGCTTTTGTCATACTTTCGATGCAACTTTTTTCGCTTTCTAGGTTGCGATAAATATCAACTAAAACTGAATTTCCTTACAAATAGGATAAAAACCTTAGTTTCAGTAAGCCAACAGGATCATGGATTGACTAACAACATTAATTGAAAGTATGAACTGAAATCATCATTACTCAGGTGATTGATGGCATTTCAATCGCACACTGACAAAGCCCAGCGATAAGTATGCCATCAAGTTTGATAACGGTGAGTACCGTCTTCGCGACAAAAGATGCACTTTACAAATTTGAAGCCTGCAGTTATTTATCGAGGCCTTTCCTTCAGCCAGTCTTCCACAAAAGCAGTTTATTTTGCCGTGTAAGCCTATAAATTTGTTACAACGGTGCTACAACCACCAGATGAGAATGGAGAAGTCAAACAGAAATAGTAGAATACCATCAACACAGTGTGCTTGGGGAGCAGGGATGTTGCAGTGGTGAGAGCACTCGGCCTGCAACCAATGTGGCTCGGGTTCGATTCCCGGACTCGACGCCACATGTGGGTTGAGTTTGTTGTTGGTTCTCTGCTTCGAGAGTTTTTTCCCCGGGTACTCCGGTTTTCCCCTCTCCTCAAAAACCAACATTTCCAAATTCCAATTCGATCTGGATTTCAGTGGACGAATAGCCACTACGTGGAGGTGCCACTGCAAATTCCACATTTATTTATTTATGTTTGGGGAGGAGGTCAACAAAAAGCAAATGCGTCCCCCAAGGTTTTTATTTGACCAGGCGTTTGTTTGCGCACAAGAATATGTAGTGCTTTCTTCAAAAAATCAGATAAAATGAGAAAAGTTATTTCACACTGTATCGGGGAAAATGCGAAATTCCCCATCGTTAAAGAAATTAGCAAATGGTTCCCCCTCGAGCGGACCACTGAAGGCTAATACCCCTGTCAGGTGCGCCACAAATGCGCAGGAGGGAGCTGGCCACACTTACACTTGCTCCCGCAACACTTCTACGTGGTAAAATCTGCGGCAAATTTGGCGAAATTTCGTTCGAACAATTTTTCTTTTTTTTGGGTGGGGGAGGAGAGAGAACAGTCGCCTACACTATTTTTTTTTCTTGTATTTCATAGTAACACTAAAATAGCGTGACAGTCCCTGTTGCTACATATAGCAACTGTGGAGACCAAAGAACTCAGAGCGAGATGGGTTTCCTGCGCTACGCAAACATATTCTGGAAGAGCTTCAAGAAGACATAAAACTCAGCCGACCAGAAACTAGCAACCCCTGGGGAGTGTACATCAATTATTCATCGCAATTTTTCGCTACATAAATCTTAATTAGAGTGAAAACAATGAGAGTTTACCTTATCGGAGCCCGCAAAACACCCTGGAGGAAATCACGTGGTGGAATTGCGCAATGCCATTGGTCCACGTTAAAAGCACCATCCCAGAGTGCCTCATGTATTTTTATTTGTGAATTCCAATCAGCCGCCATCTTGTTCCCGTGTCTGAGCAACGCAGAAGGTTTGAGTTATTTTGCGCTTGCCGTTTTACCGCTCACTTGTGGTACTTTTTGAAGGGCTCAATTGCGATTTCTTCCGCTTTTTTCCGACAGAATATGACCAGTGTCGCAGCCTTGGCTGGGATACCCGCTTCCACTGGAACTAAGGTAATGCAGCGCGCGCGATCGACCACATGTAGTAGTCATCGAGCACACTCGGCTGCCAAAACGGCAACGCGAATTTTGACTTCCGTTGAAGCCATTGTGTTTGATTGTTGTCTTTTCTTTGAGGGCTTAAGCGGGGTTATTTCAGTTAGATAGAGTAGTAGAGTTGTAAATCTCCAGAAAAGCAGCGAGCCTTCGATAGAGTAGTTCTCTGTTTACGACGCGATTCGATTTTTTGCGGGTTTGTGGTCAACTGGTAGTATCGGTACATTTCAGATCTTAAATTACAGCCTACGTCGCAGATGCCACTACAGTTCTTCCCAGATATGTGGATAAGAATTCATTTTGTAGAAGTAAACAGTATTTTAGTATTTTAGGCGACCCCGGTGCGATGCCAGACTTGATCGTGGACTATTGCGGAAATACGTAGGCTCTAAAACCTACTCGTGCAAATCGCAGCAGTTTCGATTCGTGTAACATGTTGTTTACACTCTTGTAGCGATCGAAATCTACCCAGATCTTCTTATATTTAACATTCTTATTGGGATTCGTCGGTGCTACAACTCCACGCTTAGTATTGTCCAAGTTATTTACTGTGATCCGTGAACGCGAATGTTCAGATGTTGCGCCAGTTCTGCGGTAGATGGGTTCTTCACCTCTGTGTTACTAATTCATTATCGAGACGCATAAATGTAAAGTCGATGTAACTTTCCTTACTGTCTTTCCAATTTACTGCTCAAAGTAAGGTTCGATGCTAATGTTAGGTTTCGATTTCCACGGTTTTTGGGCAGATTACGGGCGTGAAAGCATGAAAGCTATCTTGATAAAATAAGATGCTGAGGTAAAAACATTCTTTAGCTTTTGAAGCGTTTCTATGACGTTCTCGCCTCCTATAAATTTTTAATATAACCCTTCAAAGTGTTTTTGTTTTACCTTTACAATGATGATATCACGTTTAGCTTTTCCTGAAAAAATAAGATAGTGTAGCTTTTAGTTTTTAAGGCTGGACTCTGCGTTCCATGTAGCGCTAGCGTAAATGAAATCTAATTATTATTCGTTGGTCGCATGTAAATTGTTTACATGTGTGCCTTCAGAAAAAAAAATTAAAAAGAGGGGATTTTAACACTTAAAAGAGCTGTTATATTCCCCTTGGAACAAGCTGGTATTAAGAGTTGCCTCTTCAAATGCAAAAATTGACAGGTTTTGGATGCAAATTTGGCTATTTTCCTCCAGGGAAGCTGACAATTGCTAAAATAATAAAAACATTGATAATTAAAATACGTATATTGCTACATGTAACTGCGCGAAAAAAAAAACAAAACAAAAAAGAAAAACATTGAAGTTGTCGAATTTTGGACCTCAAGCTTGCATTTCAGGCATCTATCACAGAGTTTTCTAAATAAAGCATTCCTTGCCATAAAAGAAAAACAATTTCCTCACATGTCCATCATAAGTTTGTTGACATCATCAAAATTATCTGAGTGTGATGCAAACTTGATTCCTTCATGGAGTTCACTTTGTTTTTCACCTACTGAGGTATTTTCTTCCTTTTATGAAACCATCTTTCTAGACCCTACATTACCCTAATCACTATGCCCTTTTCCAAATAATTTTCTTCCCTCTTCCAAGAGAATACAAAACTTGAATCTGCTCAGCTGCATTATTGCAGTATTCACAACATGCAGTAATCCTGTTGAACCCTTTAATTTACCCTTTCAATTAATGCTGACTTATTAAATTCAAGGACAGTTGCCTTTTTTTAGGCGCACACTTCTCAGTAAATTTGTAACATCCCTTTCCTGATGTCTTCCCATTTGGGAGTACACATACACATGTACATTGCCATATTCTGTTTTATGTGTAATCACTCTTACCTTTGAACTTTCTTTTTTTCAGCGCACAGCCGAAGATTTACTTGGTCTAGCAGCTGGTAAAAAAAAAACTTTCTCATACTTACGATAATTATTATTAAAGGGTTTTAGTAACGAGCAAAATAAATGTTTTTTTAACCACTTTATTTTGTTTTACCTTCAGGGCTCATGGGGGATCAAAAAAAGGTATTGCAAATACAGATGTACAGTGTATTATAGTGATTATTTCTTTGAAGTGTTGTTGATTGGGTGTTGTCTGACATTGCCAGTGCGAGAGAGGTTACTGCAATATTGCATAATTTTGTGCAACAAACCAAGTCATGCTCCAAATTAATTACATTTTTGTGCATTGCAATATGACTTACCTTTGAGGTAACAGGAAGTCAACAGGAAGTTTCTTCTGCAATGAGTGCAACCTTTAATTAAACATTTTGTGTATTTTATCACAACATATCTCAATCTACATGTATCTTAACACCTTTGGGGCTTGCACTTTGGATTGTCGTTAGCCACTTCTTGTCCTGTAAATGCTGTTATGTTGATGCCATGAAATTGGCATTCACAACCTTTCTATTCAACTGCGAGTAGGGGAAGGTGAAGCCATTAAAACAATCATGGTGTTTGTTTGTTTGTTTTTTAATAACTTTATTTAACGTCAAAAATGTAGGGAGTCATTGCTCAGTCTCCCGAGCCAGGGGCTCATGTACGAAACGGTCGACAAATAAATCAAAGAAGCAAATCAAATGTCACACATTGGTTTTTGAGGAGAGGGGAAAACTGGAGTACCCTAGGAAAAACCTCTCGGAACAGAGAAGAGAACTAACAACTCGGACAGAATGTACATGTTCCACTGCCCAATGTTTTGTCAACAGAATGGTAGAGGGGATAATTATCATCTTGCGTGATATAGATGTTAGGTAGAATGGCATAATAGTGAAAAGTTGTATCTATTTTTGTAGGCAAGATTTGACACAGTTCCTTCCAAAGTGATTCATGTGCGTAATGTGCCTTTTGATGCCACAGATACGGAGGTATGTTTGTGTTGCCGGTTGTCAACTACTTTACATGTAGGGGTAATGGATTTATTAGTTAGTATATTGACATGGGCATATTGGAGGGAGGGGGGTGGGGGTTTAGTTCAGATGTTCTATCGCTGAGCTATGGGAGACTGGTACTGAGACTGGTAGACTTTTATTTTGTCAATGTTTTACCTGTTTCTTCATAATCATCGTAATCTTTATTTAACGTGGGTAGAAACACTTAGCTGAAGCTATTTTACAGGTTTTCCACAAAATAATATTAAAATTCAAGGTTCCCCGAAGGGACTTTTTTGACACTTCAAGATGGAGAGCCAAACGATTTACATAAGGCCACTGACGGCGTTGAACCGCACAAGTCATTCGATCATCATGGCGGCCAAACAAACGCTTTGATTGAGTGGTTGTCTTCTCGCTATAAAAATTCCAAAGAACGCCAAAAAACCTGGAAAAATCCTTACGAACAAACACTTCGCAGATTCTTTGAAATCTGTGCCTGGTTAGTAATGAAAAATAGTAAGAAATCATTGTAAATAACATAAATGCTAACTTGCCCTTCGTACATCGGAGTCCGCTTTGAAGCACAAGCAGACACTTGGATCAATAAGAGGTCGATAGCCAACTGTCGATGCTCTGATTGGCCACGAACACTATCCAAGGATTAGGCGCTTACAGATGCACTCTGCTTCGCAACGAAAACTATAACAGCGCACTCTGATTGGCTACGAAAACTAGCAAAAGATTAGAGCTACACAAACGGGCATTGACAAGGGTTACGGACGTCACCAAAACTAAACTTACCATCCACCAAAACTAAACGGCCTGCTAAGATGTGCATATGTTGTGTTTTTAATGGTTCAAAATTTTTCGTCCAAGTTATCTTTTAGTTTCCATTGTCCTAGATTCCTCACTATGATCTTGAATAATGGGGTATAATTTTAATAAAATGAACTGGTTCACAAAATTTTTAAACAACGATTAAACTTAAATCACAAAATAATATTATACACGGTACCATCTGTTAGTTACTGTACAATTCCATTATTTACTTTTTTCTTACAGTAATTAAAACTGAGCTGGGCAAAGTATTTTTTATTTGTACTTTCCCAGCTGATGCAAAGGAAGTTGATATGGAATCCTGCAACATTGTTTTTTTTTTTTCGCTACAGTTGCTTGCCCTGGGTCTTGCATTTGGACGAGTTAAAAATGTGTTATTATTGAAAGCAAAGAAGCCTCATGAACCAACTCAGGTAAATGTGGGACCAGTTAGCGGTTTTTATCATAGACGAAGTGCAATAATTATTATTAATAATGTGAAACCCTTTTGCCAACATCCTTGCATGATAAGTTGCCATGTACTGTACCTGTGCCAAAACTGCTGTATACTTTTGGCTTACTGTCCTCGCGAGAAACGATGGATGAGGTAATTGTAAGACTTGGCTTTTCCCCTTTTTGCATAGTTTTGTTCTTTGAAGTCAACTGCTTGGGGGGAACTACAGTGTACATTAGACACTCCGAGAAATTGTGTTCAATGACTGGATGCGCAATAAATGACAACAAGCACAAGTTGGGTGTAATTAATTTGGGGCAGGGAATGTACTGGCAAGGCCTCGATACAACCACTGACTGTATGAACTACTAGATGAGGGGCTTCGGCACGTGGTGCCATGCTGAGGGAGTGCCTCATGCCTGTACTGCAAGGCGGGCATAGTTGCTGGCATAATGTCCTGGGGGCAAGTTAACCCTGTCCAGCAGAGAACAATATGCCCCCTCCCTGATGGGGCTTCAGCACATGGGTGAAGGGGTGCCGTAGGCAGCCATTCCCCGCCCATATTTTATTGATTAGGACTGAGTAGGTAACAAGCAGTAGGTGGTACCAATGGTTAAAAGCCAGAAAGCAAAACAGGAGGCAGGGAGGGATTAAAAAACTGTGGGACAAATGAAGACTAGCCACGAAGAAAGTCAAACGGTTAAGAGTCACATGGCAAAAGGGGTAGAAGGAGCCTAATAGGGAAAACACGTGGTAGAGGCTGAGTCATCCCCAGACTCCAACCAGTATTTGCTTTCTGCCATTAACTTCTATTTTCTTTGAAAATGTCAATATACCAAATGTTATGATAAATATTTTTGTAATCCTTTGTAAGTTTAAAATAACATCCCAATAATATACAGGGTAAATACTAAGTGATAATTAACACACCGTATATGTAGGGGTTTCAATAGAACCCGGTTACCGGTGGTATACCACTGGCCACTTTGTCCGCTGGCTAGTTTGTCTACATGTACAATGGGGTACCATGGACAGCTATTTCAAAAGTCCTCAAAACCCCTGGCTTGTAATGTGGGCTTTTAATTTGGGTAGTGTACACAGTAGAGTAATTGCAAGTTACCTCTTGCAAGGTATGGTTTGTTGGTTTTTGTTCCATTTGCTTAAAGTCAAATATTACGTGAACATGTTTTCATGCTGGATGGATCAATGTTTTGTTCATTCTGACAGGGTTTCATTGAGATGGAGGACAAGCAGACAGCAGCAACATTTTTGAATTACTATTCCCATGCTGCGCCAACTATCCGGTAATATTTTGTTATTTGAACAACATGAAATTTAATTTTGAGGGACGATGACAACTATTTGCCTTTCAGTTTGTAGTGAGTGATTGACAGTGCTAGAGGGAGTGATGTTGTGTCAGACGTTTCAGTTTATTTTGTGAAGCGACTAATTTTTGTGATGTGTGAAATAGATAGAAAAAATAATTATTTTCGCAATTATGATTTTTCCCAAAAATTGTACAAATTATGCTTTAGTTTGGAATGACAGACTTGAATTTTCCATGCAAAAGCCCTGAATGGATGGCAGAAGACAGGTATAGGGGTCAACAAGCATCATCAAGGGGAATTAAAGCTGCTCATTTAACCCATTTTATTTCCTTGTTTATTTAGGGGACAGGTGGTGTATGTACAATATTCAAATCACCCAGAGTTGAAAACTGAACCATCACAACATTCTGCAGGGGTAAGCATTCAAACTGAGTGGCTAAGAGCAAAAACATGCTGACTTTTTTAGTGCATTTGGTCATTTTGCAAAATTGAGGCCAAGTTTCATGCAGTACACAGAAATTAAGTTATGGAATTACCTGTCCTAAGTGATGTGAACAAAATAACGAAGGAAAAGAAAAAAAAATTCTGGGCCCTTCATCGGGTTGCACTAATTTTTGGCATACAGCATGGAGATGTTCACCCCAGTTAGTGCAGTTGATTTGGTGCAAATTGCTGCAATTTTGAGAAATGACCTAAAAATCATGCAAAAGTCAGTTTGGACATTTTTATCCGGAGCCTTTTATTCTCAGCCTGAAGTTTATTAACTCTTCAAGGGTCTCCTTTGATTATGCTATTGCTCCAGCTGGTTCTAACTTTGATTGCCAAAAATTTTGCTGCAGACATCCAAGATCATTGCAGCTGCTCAGGGAGACTTTGCTACTTCAACATATTCCTCTGATGGGCAGCAGGCTGCAGCAGCTGTTGCAGTGTCTTTGTCAAAAGGTGTCGGAAAAAGTAATGTCATCAGGGCAGTTATCGAGAAGCTGTGGTACCCTATTACAGTGGAGGTTTTGTACAAGGTAAAGCTGTTTTGTGTATTTTTTTCAAGCTTGAAATCTTGCTTTTCCAGCCCATGCAGATACATGTAGAGTGCAGCTCTACACATGTACAAATTCTACTTTCATAAATAGTTTGAACCCAGAATTGAAGTCATACAGGTACATGTATCATACGTGTAACTTGATAAAGTACATGTAAGATCGTGCGGGTGAGTGTTCTCCCGAGGAGGACTGTTGACCAACATTTTGACAACCTGAGTCAAGTGATCTTTGGAGTGTATATAAAGTACTCTAGTTTCTAATTCCTTCTTTTCAATTTCACTGGATCAAGTTACACTGTATGATGCAGCCCCATTGTGTTTGGGGTTACATGTCCCATGGAAATGAAATATACAACCAAATGATCATTTGGGTCGTGTATTTCTTTGTGTGCATTGTTTTTTGAGCCAATCTCAAGAATACATACTGCTCCTCATCCCATGGACAGGGTTCGTATGCATCTTGAAAACCCTTGAATTTTGAGAGTACATTTTCCAGGCCTTGAAAGATCTACTATAATACTCTTCAACACTTTCGTATCCAGAAGAGAAAGTGCTTGAAACTGTCTGCCATTCATTCCTGGTCCTTGAAAGTCCTTGAATTTTTATTGACCTGCATTTTCAATCTTTGAAAACTTCAGTGAAAATAATCAGCTGCTCTAGTCATGTCATACAAACGTGACAAGCTGTGGGGTTGAGAATGGTTAGCAGTCCCTTTGCATTATTTTCACACACGTACATTATGGAAAATGAGCAAGAATAGTCTTGTCAGACTATTCTCTTGGGTAAATTCTTCAAGGTAAATACAAGAGAAGTCCTTGAAATTTCAAAATGTGACTCTTGAAAGTCCTTGAATTTTTGGTCTAAAAAAGACAGTGTATGAACCCTGCATGGAGTATGAAAGGTCATTTGTCATTTTGTTATCATGGGGCCCACCACCCACTGCATTATAACTTTTAATTTCATTGGATTTGGTCATGGCCTTCGGGTAAGGGTTCATTTTTTGTTTCTCACATAAGCGTTGAACTGTTAGTTGCGTGCGTGTAGATTATACAGCTGTATGGTGTTGTAGATCAGTCCATTAAAGGGTTTTCATTGTTTTAGCACATGTACATGTAACACAAGACATGCCATAATACAATACATGTAGCTCTTTTATTTCACTCCTTTCACAGATTTTTTCCAGTCTGGGAACTATTTTAAGAATTGTCACCTTCACCAAGAGTGGTGAGTTCTTGCCTATTTGATTTTTAATTCTGTCAGTTTTATGTACTAAAATGGCCCAGCCTCCAGGTGCTCAAAGTTCAAAACAGTATACATGAATGTACACGTACTTGTTTGTTTCCCAAGGATCCAATGTCCTGTACTTAACTGTGTGTGGCCCATTCAGTTTTTTTGGTGGTAATAATATTGAAGGTTTAATTTGATCTGTTGTTTTAATACAATCATCTGCTGTACTTTTAGGTCAGTTCCAGGCACTCATAGAATTCAGCTCTACTAGTGAAGCAGAACTTGCAAAATTGGTGAGACTATTTCATATAAAATACGCGGTAGGAAATGATTTATAACTATGCAGTGTTCTCACCAGGCTGCGCCATTGCGGGATTCCCGTACGAAAAATTGAGATGGCGCATGAAAAGCCAAAGCCTGGGACAAGCTACGAGTGAAACAGACATTTGAATGTCTACAGTTGAATAGTTTTAATGGTCAACTGAACACCCCAGCATTATCAAAAGATTGAAAGTCTTTAATTTTATTGCCTTTACATTCGTTGGTGCCACGTACACGGTGAAGATTGGTGTATGCATCGTTATGGAATCGTAACCACTGTGTCCGCCATAATGGATCAGCTAGCTACTTCGTGTAACAGGCCATTAACTTTGTCCCCCTAATGTTCTTAGAGGGCCCTTATTTTTCAGCAGAGGGGCCCTTGGACTCCCTAAGGCAAAATCCTGGTGAGAACACTGACTATGTAGGTTTAACTAGCAGCTTGTGTGCTACATTTTACTTCTGAGCTTTAATAAAGCTTTCGTCGTTGTCATTGAAAGCCAGTGGTCACACGGAAAGGGGCAGCTGTTCCCTTCTTAGCCTACATGTAGCTGCAACCGATGGTTGTTTCATGTATCGTTTGATTATTATAAACAATGTCATATTTTTCTTTGAAGACTCTTGATGGACAGAACATTTACAATGGCTGCTGCACCTTGCATCTAGATTACTCTAAGTTAACTACACTCACCGTGAAATACAACAATGACAAGAGCAAGTGAGTTTCTTTCAATTTACAATGTGCCAGCATAAGAGTTTGGTTTGAAAGGTGCATATTTGAAGGAAGAGTGTCAACAAAAGTAGAAAATAATTACATTAAAATACAGGGCTCAAAGTTTATTTTTGGCCTTGGGAGCACTTGTGCGACCAGGTGTAAATTTTTAGGCGCACTGCCGAAATTTTAGGCGCAGAGTTAAAAATTTCGCACAGCTTCAAATACTTGGAGCACCTACTCCAAGAATACTTAACGCTCCAAAAAGAGCGACTCAGGCTTCGTATTGCAATATGGGCCTATTCTAGCAGTATTGAACACAACAAAACAAATAAAAGAATCAGGATATTTCACACAAGAGTTAAGCCTAGATATTAACTACGGAAGTCGTTTCGTTGAGTATCCTCACTATCCATTTGCTTGTTGTTTGCCTCACCTTTGAAATTCTGTTCAGGAAGATTTTTTATTTTTTCAACATCTGGGTATTCGTGAGAACTAGCACGAACTTTGCTCATTTGGCTAGCTTTCTAGCCATAGAATTAGTGGACCGGCCTGTTCCGAAAACGCTGGGCATTTTTGTATGTCACACAAGCGAAAACAAAGCTTTCTTTTCAAAATGCAGCACACGATTTAATTCTCATCCCCAGTTTCCACGCTTTCCGCTAGGACCGCCTGGCACTATGACCCCCATTCGGCGAGCAAGGAATAAGAACGGTCTACATTTTCTGACTCGGGCTAGCTTTACGGAAGCCCCAGTAAACTTTGACATGATCATCGATTGCGCAAGAAGCACGTGCTTCGTTCCTTCATT
Organism: Astreopora myriophthalma; assembly: GCA_014634185.1. NCBI lineage: Eukaryota > Metazoa > Cnidaria > Anthozoa > Scleractinia > Acroporidae > Astreopora > Astreopora myriophthalma. Next base: position 1,859,411 of record BLFK01000783.1, on the reverse strand, counting down.
TGCATGTGTCAGCGGAGTTGTTTACAACACAGAACGTGGGGCATGGGGAAGAAATGAACGTTCGAGTTCGGAGAATCCACTGGGAAATTAGGCTGGAAGTGACGAATAGAACACACACCGATGAAGGGAAAATGGTGCAACTTTATTATTTGGTGCAACTTTATTATTTGGTGCCTGGTTGTGTTATATCTATGTTTACATTTATATTTATCATTCAGAGTATGGTCAGGTGAGTAAGCACTTGAGAAGTCGCACTGTACTTTGGCTTTTAAGTTGACCACACATGATTTTTTAGGCGCACAGCAAAAAATCTAGTCGCATGTGCGCCCAGTTGGTCGTTAACTTTGAGCCCTGAAATAGCACTGTAAATCATGGGTTTCAACAAAGTTTTGATCACAAGCCCTTCTGAATGTGAGTACATGGCTTCGCGAAATTTAATACTGTGGGTCAGCTGGATTGCAGGGAATTTTTTCAGCTGTCAGAATGGATTGAGATATTTGAAGCAGGGCTAGTGATAATGCCCTGTTTCACTGTAAGTGTGAACAAAGTCTGGACCTCTACATCTGTAGGTTGTCATGGTATTTAGTAAGGTGTAATGCCTACCCTGTTTGCTTTGAAAACTTTGCCCTGCACATAGTGTAAGTCCAGGAGGGAGGTGTTAACTCATGAGTGACTTGTTTGAGAGCCCACACAATGAGAGCATCAACTACAAGGACACCAGAAAACAACAGACTTGACCTTAAATGCGCAAGAGGCCCACTGTGATGAGGAAAAATTTGACCATGTGGCATTTGCCAGCGTAAAATCTGTGAAGTCACTACTGGAAGTTAAAGGGTTAATTCAAGCTAAAAGAAGCACCCTGAACCTTGAAGCTCTCATTTTTGTTGTACTAAAATTGTGGGTTAAAATTTTGTTTTTTGATGATGCTATTTTACTATGGCAGAGACTACACGCGACCCGACCTTCCCTCGGGACCAAATGAAAACCCCTTTGGTGGAGCTGACCTTGCAGGATTAGCTGCCCTTGGTATGAAGCTCTGTCTAGTTCTAATTACTTTTCCTTACAGTTGTTGAGGATGGTCTTCTCTATTCAAGGATGCATTTTTCCATCTTAGTGCTAGTGAGACTGAATTTTGAAATCAATCAAATCATCCCAGCTACTTGTACATATGACTCTGTCACTCTGTCACTAGTGAAAGCCAATTTTAATCTTTGAAAAGTGATGTTCTTCCCTTAGCATTCAGTAATGGGCCATTTCACATTAGGTTCTTTTTCAAAGCAAGTCCAGTTGCAAGAGTTTTAATTAGTTTTACTTTGCATAATTATAAATAAAATCTTTTTTTTTTTCACAAGAAAAACTTTGCACCTCGACTTGCTTTGAAAAAGAGGCTGAAGTGAACTCGGAAAATGGCCTGTTATTATCTTTGTATACCTGGTCAATTAAAAAAAATCATTCTATTTACTTCACTGCAGAAGAGCCAATGATCCAAGTGAAGTCTAGTTCAACAGCACTTCCTTTGCACACTAGTCCTTCCATTCATTCGTTTATTTATTTGTTTACCTCTGTTTAATTTGTTTACCAGCTGGTGGTGCAGGTGGTGGTGCGAGTCTCATGGGAGCTCCTGCATTGTTAAGTCTTCTGCCACAAGGAGGGCTGCTTCAAGCAAGTAAGGCAAAAGTTCAACCTCATGGATTTATTATGTGGGCGTGTGCCTATGCCATTTTGCAAAATCAGGGGCAGTTTCCACTAAAGTTACAGGGTGAACTTCCTCATGCTATGTGCCAACAGGATGCCTGAAGGCATTGATGCAGATGCATAACCTTAAGTCAGTGTGAAGGGAGGCATTCGCTGGGGAGGGTCTGGTTGAAAAAACAACAACAAATGAATCAGTGTAGTGAGGATAAAGCCCCTAAAAGAGAGCAAGCAAAGAACACAATGTTACTATACGGTAATAGGCGATTTATGAGACCCCACATTCAACAATGAAAATATTTACCAAGGTAGCCCTATTAAGGGGATGTTTTCAAATCAAATGAAAATGCTTCAAGTTCAAGTTAACAGATTGGAGTAGCCATGCCACAATGTGATCGGTTTGAACAGACGGTGAAACATATTTTCTTCAGTTAGTGTAAAACTTATTGGACTGTCTTCTGAAAGATTATAGGACAGTTTTACTTTTTCCGTGGAAAAAATCCTGGATTTCCTTTCAAAGCATAATTGTTTCCCTGTTTCCCAACAGATTTTCTTGCCGCTGCTGGCAGTCGAGGACCTGTTGGAATGGGAGGCACGCCTGTCGTCTTAGTCAGCAATTTGAATGAAGAGGTGGGAGTGATTTGGAAATTAGGCAGTGACATATTTGTGCTGCTCTGTTCTACTGTGTGTTTATTGCACTGGCATCAAGTTTAAATAATTAAAAGTGATAGTAAGTGTTCAGTGTAGGACTGGACTCAACGAGAGATACGGTACAAACCAAGACTTAGTTTTGAAAATCTCTGAAATAAGTTATACATGTAGTATAACTACATGTTATACAATCTTTGCAAACTATTTTGCCCATTTAGGTGAATCTTTGTCTTCCTTATTCAAAATGTATATTTTCCTTTCCATTTCTCTGAAATTCTAATGCTTGCAGCCATTTGTAAATTTCCTTATTGTTTTCGACCATTTTCTCATGTCACTGCAAACAAAGCAATTCCATTTGGTACAAAATTTTCTCTTTTGTCATCTTAAATGGTTTTCCTTATTCATGAGTGCACAAGTCATTACTGGTTGTAAAAATCTTTCATATCCATTTCTTTGAGTGATTTTTTGTTTCCTTCTGTCAACTCCTTATAGTAACTCCCATATTTTGTTTTAATTTCCTATTTTTTATGTTATGCTTTAACCTCTGTCTTTCTCTTGTAGCTTTGAATGACCCTTTTGCTCCTGGCAATCAAGCTTTCATCTCACTTAGCGAGGGTCCAACTAATCTTCTGCGTGAAATTCTTGTGTTTGACTGCAAAAATGAAAGCTGATTAGCAGTTTGCTAGTAGTTCTGTTCATTTTTGAAGATATTTCATTTTGACCATCCAAATGTCTTCAAGGTTAGGGTGATCATACAGCTCTTACAACAGCCCCAGGGAATGGGTTAGAAGATGATGGACCCAATCAAACAACAGGAAAAGTGGTCCCATTTTGGAAGGGGGGGGGGGGGCATTTAAGCAAAATGTCCCAGAAATTTGGGTTAAAAGTCAAGTGGAACAGGCATTTGTGGAAAATCTGTTTGGAAATTGTGGAATACCTCCAGAGATGCGCCCAATGATTCTCCATTCAGAATGGAATTTCATCAATAAACAATAGCGTTGTGACGTAACCAGAAATTGGTTGTGGTGGTTGTAAAGAGCTGTATGTTACAATGTACATATATCTTGAAAGTTCAACTTGCCATCTGCCGGGAGTGGAAGGGTTCTTTGCATTCTTGATGTTCCGAAGACAGTCTTACTCATCTCATGTTTGTTTCCTTCTTTCCCCAATTATGCTGTTTGTGGCGCTGACCGATGTCTACCCCCTTCTCTCTCTTGCTGTACACTCCAATCTGCTCACGTCCTTTGGAATCCATTCTCTAGCGGATAAACTGTGACATGCTATTCACTCTGTTTGGTACGTCCTTTTCACGTCTCTGCGGACATCTAAAAACCTTTCTTTATCATTTTGTTTCCCATGGCTTTTTAAGAAGTGGATGAGTATAAACTGCATTTGAATCAGTGATACCATGTTATATTTTTAATTTTGTTTTGTTGGCTTTGTCATGAATGAACTAATGCTTCTAACTCTTTTCTGAAATGTTCTTGAAGACTGTGCCACCTGAATCGTAATTGTATGGTGGTAGTAGAAAAGACATTTTATATGTGATACAATACCCTCTGGAAGTTTAAGTGACTTGTTTTGTTACAGATTTCCTTAGGGTTTGCAGGTCAGAATTCTCTGGCAAAAAGACATCTGCCTGCCATTTCTTTGGCTTAATGCACGGGACACTCTTACATTACAGTCAGTAAACATACTTTTCACCATCAGCCGTGTACTGTAAAAACTTGATGAAACACGTACCCTTAACTTAGTACCTACATGTAAACTCTACAAGAAATATTGTTGATGAGACATTTGAAGTTAGCAGCTGGATATCGTAAATCACCCCATTGTAGGTGTGTACGGAGATGTAGTTCGTGTCAAGATCCTCTTTAACAAGAAGGACACAGCTCTTATCCAGTTTAACCATGCTCAACAGGCTCAGACAGGTAACTGCACTGTACCAATACAAGGCTCCCTTCCCCTGATGCTCCCCTCTCTTCCTGGACTCTTTTCTCTTCATCCCCCTTAACCCTTCTGCTATCTTCAACCCACCATTCCCCTCTGTCACAGTTGATTCACATTGATTCTTACCTCCTTTTCTTGAACTTACACCCCCCCCCCTGCTCCCTTTGTTCCACCCCCCTCTCCCTTAACCCTTACCACCCACACTCGGTCCTTTTTTAAAGGAATAGGCCTTTTTACCAATATAGCCTCCATCTTGAATGCTATAGTTATGAGAGATTAAGGGGGTGATACCCATTTGCCTCCTGAGCATCCCATAATGTCTTTTTCAGAACAGTGGAACTCAATATGACCACTGTATAGGTAAAAAGGTCTGTTAAACCCAGTTACAAGGTGGGAACTCGTCTTCCAGGGACTGTATTTTTATTGTCTTAACTGTGACTTGATTTGTCTGATATACTTCCCTTCCTCAGCCATTACTCACTTGAGTGGAGTTAAAGTTTATGGAAAGGAGATCAAAGTCACAGCATCTAAACACAACTCAGTATCGATGCCCAAAGAGGGAGATGTAAGTTGCCTCATAACATGTAATGCTTCCCTAGGCCTGCTGCCCTTAAGTCACCCTTAATCGTGGCTGAAAACTTTTCATTTGGTTTCTGTTTTGCAGGAAAACAATTTAACAAAGGATTTCACCAATTCACATCTACATCGCTTTAAAAAGCCAGGATCAAAAAACTTTCAGAACATTTTCCCACCAAACAGAACACTTCACTTGTCAAACATCCCGTGAGTAAACAACTTGTTAAATACAATGGATGTGACCTTCTCAACCAACCAACCAATAATTATTATTTTATAATTGCAAAGCATTTGTGTATATTTTGTAGAGAGTCAACTTCAGAAGATGAACTAATAGATGCATTCACTGATGCAGGGACAGTAACAGAGTTTCGCTTCTTCCCGTAAGTTGCAATTATTATATGGCAGGCCCCATGAGCGAGATGCAAGATGCAAGCGAATTCTGTGCTCTGATTGGCTACCCGAGCAGGCAAGATCAGCCCATCTTGCCCGCTTGGGACTGCCTGTTTCCCGTGCAAGAATAAAAAAATTGCGGAAAGTGGACTCATGAAGTTCGTAACTTTTGACAATGTCAGCAGTGGAGTCGAAAAAGGCGGCAGAAGACAGGCAAGACAAAGAAAACATGAGTTTTGGGAAATACAAAAATTAAAGCAAAAAGTGATATGAAGGCACGGCAACGGTTTTGTCTTGAGGAAAACGAGAAGAGAGGTATCAACCAAGCTTGTTTAGTCAAGGTGGCTGGATATTGGTCTTGTTCTTTTTTTGTGTGTCTTTGTGGGCCTGGACTTTTTCTTGGTCCATAAAAATGCAAAAAAAAAAAAAAAAAGAACATGGCCAACATCCAGCCATCTTGACTTCACGCTCTGTCAATAACATGAACATGTTTTAAGCAAGTTCTGTCAGGAACCAAGAATTATAATAAATGTGGTCTAGAATCCCATTTCCAGCAGCCACAGGAACGAGAATGCAGATGAAATGAAATGATTGTTGGAGTTACTTATTCAGAAGGCAGCAAGGCCCCAGGTGCTCTTGATTTGAGCAATTCTTCAGCTGCTCTTGTAAACAGCCAACTGGTCTGCCTCCCACTAGTTGGGATTCTTAACTCTTGTTATGTTGATTTGTAACATTTGTTTCCTTAGCCCGGAAAAGCCCCCCAAGTCAATTCAGTACATGTATTTACTTATTTATTTATTATTAATTAAAGAAGCCCCCCAAAATTCAGGGCTTCAGTGGGATTTGAAATTGTCACCTCCATGATAGCAATGGGTTAGTGACATTTTCTCATGTTCTACTTTTGAAACCCTGCAAGACTGCTAAGGAATTCAATTGATCTCATTGACAGGAAAGATCGCAAGATGGCTCTTGTAACAATGTCATCAACAGAGGAGGCCATTGATGCCCTCATTGTAAGTCCTGACCTTGTAAACTTTCCAATGAATTGCCCTTTTTTTTTTTCTTTCATCTCAAAGGGGCCTATGCCAAGGTCAAAACTTCACAAGAATAATTTCTTGTTACCTCAACTCATGTGTAAAATAACATTTCAAAATTAAGAGAAGGATACCACATGACTTTTGGCAAGAAGAACTATCCACAGTCGTTTTTTGGCCATTTACATCCTGCCATCCAGAAGAAAGTGAATAGTCTCAGGGTGCACTCATTTTGGACTATTCTATTTATTCCTGTTCCGGTTTAAGATCAACTGAACAACTGGAGTAAGGTTTTCCAAAAGAACATGTATTCCGAAAACAGAATGTTTATTGCAGAGGTGATTTGAGAACTAACGCTCAGAACAGTCTGGACATGACTGTAACTGACATTTTGGCAGCTGTACACAGTTTTCGCAGAGAAGTCTCCCCAAAAGAATGCACCCTGAGTGCACTGCTTTAAAGAACTCCTGTTAGCATTCTAATGTATACCAAAATGGTGTGACATAGCCTCTTTAACTTGATAATTACTATGTATGTTTCAACTGCACTAACTCGGTCATCTCTCTGATTTTCAACAGAAAATGCACAACTACAAAATCACAGAATCGAATCACCTCAGAGTATCATTTGCCAAGACAAGGACATCTTGAGCGACGCCATTTCTGGAACCTTTCTGTCTATATCGTCCTTTTTCCCCTTCATCAGCGACCTTTGTCCTTGGTGACGTTCAAGTCAGGCATTTGTGTAGCAGCTGCACTCCAGGTCGGGTCACGCAGTAATGCAAATGCCTGCATTGAAATTAATCATGACAATTGTAGCCCCATTTTGCATTCATGTGTACCTATGAAGCCTTGCACATCTTTCCCCTAGGCACCCCGACCGACCCTTTGATGTTAGTTGAAATTCTAATCTGCCAGCTTTCTACTGTATCCTTGAAGTTAGTGCATTTTTGGGTCGACTTTTTGACGTATTTTTCAACTTTTTCTGATAATTTCTGTTTCAAGCTGAGTAGAATCTTATGACATGTTTCTTTCTGGCATATTGATTCTGCAAAGAGAAGCTTTTGTTGTTGCTTTTGTCATAGAAAAAGTTCTTGCTTATTGAAGTTTTTGTGCGCGTCATTCTTAGGCGATTTTATAGCATTCAAATATATTTTAAATTTAAATTGAAAAACATAAAGCTGGGTTACTGGGTTGATTGGGTCTTGAATTAAATTTCCATAAGATTTGTTTTTCCTTTCTAGGTCTCATTTGCTGTAAGTAAAAGTGGTACTCAGGGTAAACTCGTTTTTACCAGGTTGAGCCCGTTTTTCTTACTGGCCAAACCGGTTTTAACCTACGTAAAAACGGGTTTAATTAAGCTGAGGGCAGATTTTATCTTACATTTGCTTGTTAGTGTTAAGTTTCAATAATATAAACTCGAAAACAATGTACTGAGAGAGAGAGAGAGAGGGCAGTTCTCAGTCGTTTATCGCAACAGCAATGTGTAATTAATCTGTGATAGTCGCCTCTGATTGGTTTAGAAAGTGGCACAGTCTTCGGCCAATCACAGAGCACCAAAGCGATCTTGAAATAAACTTTCGATACTTGACTGAAAACCGCTGTGTAAGCTTGCAAAAAGCTGTTTGCTGTTTTAAGGGTGCATTCTCTTGGCACTATTGCTTAATATGAATAAACTATTTTCAGTAAACGTGGCTGTTTAACATTTACAAGCGGTTGATTGCGTTTTGTTCAGATGGTAAGCAAAAACTCTCGAATGGGAAATTTGCACAGTTTGCTCAAATTTCCAGAGAGAGAGAGACCGGAATAGGAATAAGTCGAATAGTTCCAAAAGAATGTACCCTGTAGTTGACAGACTGCACTACAGTGTTATTCAATACACAGTTTTAATGCAATTTGATTTTTTGGTCGTCGTCTTATCCAGTTCCTTCTTTGTTTTACTTACCATGGATGAGACACTTAACCCTGGTTTTAAAAAAATGCTGATGTGTTGGATCTAAGGTAACCGTTTGTAGAGAGAGTTACCCATATGTTTGTTTTGGATTATTTCCTATTGCAGAGTTTAATAAGATATGGAAAGGGATCCCTTGTAAAAGCATTACTCTCGTTAAACGTGTTTGTAGCAACCTTTCTTATGAAAAGGATTTAGAAGAAATAAAGATTAATTTCTTAATGCGTTGCTGTGTGATGATTTCAGAGAAAAGGCTTGCCATTAAGATTAACATTCCATGGGGGAAAATGTTTAGCCAAGGTGAAAGTAGACCAATGTTAATCCGCTTTTACTAGGAGGGCGTTTCCAAATAGCACAATTTCGGTTTATTAAATTCAACTTAAAACATGAAATGGGGGTCCAGTTATGGCCCCATCTTCCCTTGCTTGAGGTGATGTGTGAGAATATTGGGCTGGTGGGTCAGATTCCTGTTAGCTTTCTTCTTAGGTGGGATGCCCGTTACTTTTTTTCCACCTTATCACAATTTCTCGTATCCCGCGGGGCGTGTCCAGAGATCATCCTCCTTTGGCAACCGTTAGCACCGAAAACATGGCCTCTTGTCCCGCCGAGTCGAAACTCACTCGAAAAACAGCTTTTAGTGGGTTGAAGCAAGAGGAAAATGGCAATAAAGGATTTTCCAGTGTTAGAGGAAGACATCTTTATATCCTTTTATATCGCAAATGACGAAGACAAAATGGAAAAAATGATCGGTAAGTATTGCATGTTGTTTGCGTAGGTTAAATGTCCGGACAAAACTGCGGGGAAATTTCGGTATGTAGCCTCGATTTTTTTCTTGAAACCTTGATTTCTGATCCAGGTGTTCCATTGTGGAACAGTGTGTGTACGTCTAAGGACGACATATGATGATTCTGGAGGGGACAATTATCAAGTCGATTTAATTAAATTAAATTTTCGCTCGATACAACTATTTATGGGTTAGATCATGAGAAAAATCTCAGCGAGGAGGACTTTCCAGTGATCAAGAAATATATCTTTATCCCTTATATGGCAAATGAAAGTGATGAAGTGGGAAAAGCCTGATCAGTAAATATTATTTCATGTCTTAGGCGGTTGGTTCATTTTGATTTTTTTTCTGACGAATCGTTGTAGGGTGGTTAGTCTATAGCCTATGTGGCGGTAAGGCCATCAGCATACAGTGTGTGCTCGTAAGACTGTACGTTAGTATGACCGTGCGCGCGCTTCACTGACAGTTTTTATGATTTCTAGTCGCAGTTGCCTCGCTGAGTGTTACCTTTCCTACAGTCGTCTTTGGTGTTCCGACAGTTACTTCCGGCCTTATGACACGGAGACTTTCACAGACACTGCTGGTAAACAGAGACCAGGCAGTTAACGAATGAATGCTGCAGATTACGGTGCCTTTCCCTAAGAGGCACGCAAAGAAAGACATCCCTGTTGTGCTAGGCGACTGAAACGCTGAAGTAGGAGAGGATTTCTGGAAGAACTGGAAAGGCACATGTGGGCGTTAAGAGGTTAAAGGTTCCTGGAATCTGCCGGCTCTAACGAATACGTGCTGGTGAATTCACTTGGCAAACACAAAGCATCCAGAAGATGGACTTGGCACAGCCCCAGTGGAGAAAACCACGACCATATTGACTGCATCATGGTAAATAGGCGCTTCCAGACCGGCGTCAACATCGCCAAGACATGAAGCTTTCCAGGAACTGAGATCAGAAGCGACCATATGATGACCTTCCAGCTCCGTCTGAAGAAGATAAAAAAGCGGGGTCCCACCAAGATTAAGTTCGACTTCGAGAAGCTCAACGACCCTGAAGCAGCCGTAGCCTTCCAAGCAATACGGACCTTAACATCTACGACGGCGACGTCAAAGACAACGCCACAAAACAATGATATGATTGGTTAAAAGAGGAAAAGTATTCCTGCCGCACGTGCAGCAAGCATTGTAGTCCATATTTTTGCGGTACTCTGCATAACGACGACGTGAAATCACCAAATTTGTGGTTGTGACGGCAATGCGTGCATGCAACAGTGAATCTTTTATTTTCTGTTTTCACTCTAAAACCGCTGGTACCAATTTATTTTCGGATACTTCGCTACTATTGTAAGAGTTAAACCAGGTGGAAAAATAGAGAAAGACTTAAATTGTGCAAAGTTATAAGTTGAAATGACGTTTTCCTTGACGTCGCCGTCGCAGATCTTAAGGTCCCTATGATAGGAGGAAGATTTGCGCTGCTCACCGTGCTCGATACCGATGACACAGATGTGGACACACTGACAAACACCATCAACGCAGCATTGACTGAACACTGACAAACACCATCAACGCAGCATTGACTGAACACTGACAAACACCATCAACGCAGCATTGACTGAACACTGACAAACACCATCAACGCAGCATTGACTGAACACTGACAAACACCATCAACGCAGCATTGACTGAAGAGCCAATGAGACCCTCGGCAAACACCGTGCAGTCAAAAAAACTGTGAGTCACAGCTGACATCCCAGATCTATTCATTCATTCATCTATGTGACAAACGAAGCGAACTGAAGAATAGAAGAAACGAGACGCCGGAAAGGGAGAGAAACAGTACAGAGCAGTAAACCAGAAAAACAAGAAAAGCATGAAAAAAGCTGAAGATTGAAGAACAGTGCCAGGGTAATATCAAGAAGAAAAGCAAGAAAGCGTATCAGCTGCTGAAAGACCTGGCCTGCCAGCACAAAACAAGGACGAACCAACACCATACAGGACAAAAATGGGAACTGCCTTACTGAAGACCAGGGCATTCTTAAGAGGTGGATAGAGTACTGGACACAACTGTGCAGCCACTCAATCACAAGGGACACGGAGGCATTGAACGTAACACCAGGAACCAACACCGACAATTACCCAATCTCGCGGGAAGAAGTTGAAGAAGCTGTGAAATGGCTAAAGAAGGAAGGGGAAGTCTCCAGGAATAGACAATATCCCAGGGAAGCTTGACCAAGCAGGAGGAGAAGACATAATAAGCGCCCTACTGACAATCTGTAACAAGGTCTGGCAGACGGGAGAATGGCCGACACTGTGGACACAGTCGATGGTCATAACCCTTTCCAGAAATAATCATCGCTAAAGAGTAGGGCGTAGCACAACAGGACAGATCTCCAACCTCGGAATACTGTGTAAGAGGTACCTAGAACACCAACACGACCTCTGTCACGTCTTTGGATTTAAAGAAGGTGTTTTACAGAGCATGACATGAAGCCCTTTGGTCTACCATCCGGCTGTATAACATTAACGCCAACTTGATCAGAGCCAGAGAATCTCTACAACATGGCCACCAGTGCAGTCTACCTCAATGGCGGTTTAGGAGGCAGAACGATGGCCAGAGTCAGACAATGCTGTCCTGTCTCACCGACTCTCTTTAACATCTTCCTTGAGAGAATTATAGCTTACGCACTGGAAGATCACAAAGGAACAGTCAGTATTGGGGACACAACAATGACCAACGTACGTTTTGCCGACGACATTGACGGCTTGACAGGGAATGAAGAGGAATTAGCCAATTTGATAAATCCGATAAGACCTCTGCAGCCTATGGCATGGAAAGCAGTGTAGAGAAGACCAAACTGATGACCAACAACACTAACGGCGACAGCACTGACATAAAGGTCAACGGTGAAAAACTGGATGAGGTCGACAGTTTCAAATGCCTGGGAGCAGTCCTGACAGACCAGGGTTCAAAGCCTGAAGCACTGTCCAGAATTGCCGAGACGGCAACAGCACTGTCAAAATTGAAGACCATCTGGAAGGACAGGAACCTCTCGCCCAACTCAAAGATCGGACAGATGCGCTCTCTGGTTGTCTCATACATACACGTACATACATAAACAAGAAGATATACAGGCTGTGGAGATGAGATGCCTTCGAAAACTACTAGGCACCTCCTACAAAGACCACATCACCAACGAATAAGTTCGGGAGAGAAACAGACAAGCCATTGGTCTCTATGAGGCGCAAATGACAGTAGTTTGGGCACACATCACGATCATCACGGCTTGCCAAGACAATCCTGCAAGGCACAGTGCAAGGAGGAAGAAGGAGAGGAAGACAGGAGAGACGTTGGCAAAATAACATCTCAGAATTGAATGGACAGGCCTGAAGCTCATCAATGCCCTAAGAGAGTGTGAGAACAGAGAGAGACTGAATCCCCAGGCAGAAACAATCATCGCTGAAGAAAAGGCAGGCTTCAGAGCATGGCGCAGCATAGAAGAACGGATCTTCAACCTCAGGATGCTGTGTGAGAGGCACCTACAACACCAACAAGACCTCCATCACGTCTTTGTGGATTTAAAGAAGGCATTTTACAGAGCCTGGCATGAAGCCCTTTGGTCTACCATGTGGCCGTGTAACATAACCTGCCAACCTGATCAGATTCATGGAGAATCTCTACAACAAGGCCACCAGCTGTGCAGTCTACCTCAAGTTGGAGTCTGCTCTCACCGACTCTCTTTTAACAGTTATGGCCAACTCACTTGAAGATCACAAAGGAACAGTCAGTATTGGAGACACAACAATGACCAACTTCCGTTTGGCCGACGACACTGACGGCTTGGCAGGGAATGAAGAGGAATTAGCCAATTCGATAAATCGCCTGGATAAGACCTCTGCAGCCTATGGCATGGAAAGCAGTGTAGAGAAGACCAAACTAATGACCAGCAACACTAACAGCATCAGCACTGACATCATGGTCAATGGTGAAAACCTGGACGACGTCGACAGATTCAAATACCTGGGAGCAGTCGTGGGCAGACCAGGCTTCAAAGGCTGAAGTACTGTCCAGAATTTCCGAGAAGACAACAGCACTGAAAACTGAAGACCATCAGGAACGACAGGAATCTCTCGCTTAGCTCAAAGATCAGACTGATGCGCTCCCTGGTTGTCTCGGTACTCTTGTATGCCTGTGAGACATAGACATTCTAAAGTGGTTTTGGCGCATTATCACGATCCTCAGGGCCTGCCAAGACAATCCTGGAAGGCACAGTCCTGGAAGAAGTGAGATTGCAAGTAGTCAGTAGCCAAGGCAATGTCAATAGCCAAGACAGTGGCATTATCACGATCCTCAGGGCCTGCCAAGACAATCCTGGAAGGCACAGTCCTGGAAGAAGTGAGATTGCAAGTAGTCAGTAGCCAAGGCAATGTCAATAGCCAAGACAGTCTACCAATGGCGAACATCATTATACTTGGACGAGCTCCACACAAGAGAGCAGCTAAAACAATGGGTACTCTATTGTGTCCCAGAGGTACTGAAATGGAAGCCAGAAGCCATATTAATGTTTTATCATTCTTGAAACAATAGAAAAAAACAGTTAAAACAATACAAAATTTCGAGGGAAGCTTCACCACAAGTGAGGTAAGTAGCGTAAAAATAGATAACAGTCGGCGTGGGACAATATTCGGCCATTTTCTTTGTTGTTTTGTGTGTTTATAATTCCGAGGAAACAAATGCGGCAGGAAGTTAATTCAACCAATCACGTTGCGAAATTTAGAACACGTGACTAGAATCAACCAATCAGAAAGCTAGAATTTTGTATTTTAATCTGATCGCCTGAATTCGTTCACGCCAAAATACGGCAGGCAGCAAATCCAACCAATCATATTACAGGATTTCGATCACGTGACTAAAATGGACCAATCAGAGAGCAAGAAATTTATATTTTAATCGGATGGCCTGAAATTGCTTACGCCAAAATACGGCAGGCAGCAAATCCAACCAATCATATTACAGGATTTCGATCACGTGACCAAAATTGACCAATCAGAGAACGAGAAATTTGCATACGCTAATAAAATCACCCGTCACGCCGATATGCAAATTTTAGCCTTCTGATTGGTCGATTTTGGTCACGTGACCTAAAAATACTGCAATTTCGCAGAATCCTGCATTATGATTGGCTGGATTTGCTGCCTGCCACATTTTTTAAATTCCTCGGAAAATTTTCCAAAAAAAAAAAAATTTCACCTCCTCCCCCTCATCCTTCTCTCCTCTGCATCTCCCCCCTTCCTCTTGTGGTCCTCTGCATCTCCTCCCCTTCTTCTTGTGGTCCTGTGCATCTCCTCCCCTTCTTCTTGTGGTCCTGTGCATCTCCTCCCCTTCTTCTTGTGGTCCTGTGCATCTCCTCCCCTACTTCTTGTGGTCCTGTGCATCTCCTCCCCTTCTTCTTGTGGTCCTGTGTATCTCCTCCCCTTCTTCTTGTGGCCCTGTGCATCTCCCCCCCTTCTTCTTCTGGTCCTCTGCATCTCCTCCCCTTCTTCTTCTGGTCCTCTGCATCTCCTCCCCCTCTTCTTGTGGTTGCCCATGAGCGCCCCCCCTTACTTTTTACGTGTTACTATCACTTACCTTGTAGCGTTGCGTTGCTTCAGCCAGGATTCGAACCGGCGACCTCTCGCGCTGTAGTCCAGTACTCTATCACTTGTGCCATCCAGACAACGCTGATAATCTAAGGAAAATTTCTTCTACAAATTCCCTTAGTCGATTATAGTGTACTATTTTATCAGAAAAAAGCCGTTTAAAGCTGCATTTACGTGCAAAAGATGAAGAAAAAAGCTGATAGCTGCGTATGGTAAATTTTATCATGGTTGCACTAAGCAAAATAAACAGAAATTAAACTTAAATTCGAAATATGTCTTCCCCGATATTTTAAGCCTCGTTATCAAGACGAGGTATTTAATATTCAAATGATATTCGAATGATATTCGAATGATATTCAAATGATATTCAAATGATATTCAAATGATATTCAAATGATATTCAAATGATGTTCAAATGATGTTCAAATGATTTAAATGATATTCAAAAGATATTTAAATGATATTCAAAACATATGTAAATGTATGCAAATCTACAAATCACATGCCCCAGAGGTCTGTACAGACTTGCTCTCAAAGAAAAGTTATTAGAGTTTTCTTGTTTGAAAAGGAACCTGGATTGACAGTAGGGGTGAAGTTCAGAGCTGAGGATAAGCCCTTTGCTTGTGAAGAACCAGGACTAGAAATATTCAAACATGGATACTGTACTTTTACTGCATGTGTTGTAGCATTCCCTTAACTCTACAGCAAACAGCAAGGATAACATTTGTAGTTTCATTCTTTTATTATGTATTGCTGTAAAAGCAGAATGGCCATTAAATCCAACTAATAAATCTAATTTTATTCAAGTGTTTACTTGTAATATGACAAATTTATTGAAATATATATAGGTGACTATATACTGGAAGGACCTTCAAAGCACTATATTACATTGTTTTATGACATTTAAGGCTAGGAAATAAAATATATAAAGATGAAAAGTGTGTAACAAAAACCGTACTCAGAATTCTCATCTGTGGGGTTCATATGAAAGCCAAGCAAATAAACATGTCATCATTGCCCCTGTACATAGTTTTGTTAGCTTCCGAACCACACACTGATGGGAGGCAGACCAGTTGCCTATTTACAAGTGCAGCCAAGGAGTTGAACCAGGGACTATATGTACCTAGAACAATTCCAGCTACTAGTCAGAGTGGGACCTGAACCTGCCACCTCTAGAATTCAAGCCCCGGCACCTTAACCACTTTTGTCTCGTCCAAAATAATAATAATAATAATAATAATAATAATATAATAATAATAATATAATAATAATACAATAATGAAAACTTTATTAAAAATCAGTCAATTAATACAGAAATTATTAAAAACGTCATAATGATAATGATAATTAATAATAATAATAAAGACCTTAGGCGTGAATTAGCAAGACTGTGGAATACAAAGACGGGTGTTGTCCCCTTGGTAATCAGTGAGTGCATTGGGGATTGTATCTGAAAATTCAGCCAGTCATCTGAAGAAGGTTAGAGTGACAACCAAGATAGAACTCTTACAGAAAGCAGCATTGTTTGGAACCACAAGATTTATTCAAAACTTGCAGTTCAATTATATACAATCTAAAAAACGTCAAAAATTTAAAAATAAAAGTAACAATTTACATCATTGAATATCTTGTTTTCATATTAAGTTTGTTTTAAAATATTTTTCATGGTTCCTTAGATCAGCAGAAATCCAGGATAAAGGAACAACAGTAATAATAATACCTCGATTGAAAATGATCAATAATATTTCCAAAAAAACTAAAATCTTGCTGCTTCCGTATCGATTTCAAAGACCCTACTAATCCTCATTAGTATCACCCAACTAGTGGACTAATGCAAATCCTGCATTTTGATTGGCTACGCTACTAGAGGACTATTAGTAATAGTCCTCGAGTAGCGAAAAGCGTGACGCTCTCTTTCGTTTTATTCCCAAATAAATATTTCTTCAACTTGCATTTGCTAACTTTATTATTGCCTTTTCTGTCTGACCAGTTGGGTGATACTAAAACAATTAGACCCATCGCCCTCAAGGGCCACAGGTCAATAGCCTATTCGGCTTCTCCTCATGGGCTATTGACCTGTAGCCCTTGCGGGCTATGGATCTAATTGTTAAATATGAAGAATATTAAAAGTTTTACTCCTAAAATCTTGCTAATTTGCTACTGATTCCAAAGCACCTACTAATCCTATATGCAAAGAATATAATTAAAAACGCTCTAGTCCTAAAATCTTGCTAGTTCCTTATCAATTTCATAATAATAATATTTAATAATAATAATAGTATTTAATAATAATAATAATAATAGTAATATTTAACAACAGCAAAAAATGTCAAATTTGACCTGATTAAGTCTGATTATGAGGCTAAAGTGATGCTATGTGAATTCACGGGCAACTGTTTATGCCTTGTATCCTCGGCTTTAATGTACCTTGATGAGTGATAATGTACCAGCACTTAATATTCTTCTGTATATTCTATGTGTTCTCTTGGGGTGGGGCTAATGGCCCAAGTTTAGGCTGGCACTAGCCTCCTATTTGGTTTAAAGTGCAAAAGAGGTTGAGATTGAGTTTGTTTGCTCACTTTGCTTAGAATGGGAAGACTCCTGGGAAAATTCTTGAAGCTTGACAGAGGCTGTAGGCTACAGCTTGCCCTCAAGATTTTAACTATACCAGGGAACATCTAATTTGTGCAATTACTATTAACAATTTAATAATAATCATAAAAGTAATACTAATACTAATACTAATAACAACAACAACAACAAGTGCCCATAAGTTGGAGCATCCATGTGTCATGGTCCACGTCATCAGCACAGCATTAGTTTTTGAATTCCTGCAAAAATGATGATGATAATGATTAAAAATAATCACATACATAACCAAGGTAAACCTATCGGCACAAGCTGTTATCAAAGAGTGCCCTGGGCAACTAACAATAACTAATGAAGGGCTCCTGCCAAAAACAACCTAAGTGACTTTGGAGCAGTTTTTAGATCATTTTGCAAAACTGCAGCCAATTTCCACTGCATCAACTGCACTAAAATTTAAGGGGTGAACTTGCCATGCTGTATGCCAGATATTTGGTCAATGAGATGA
>BLFK01000783.1:1839273-1841649 GCA_014634185.1 Astreopora myriophthalma | reverse complement strand
TCCTTCAATATTTTCTTCACACCACTTAGGATAGGAAATTCCATAACTTGATTGCTGTTTATTGAATTTGATTGCAAGTTTGCAAAATGACCAAACAAACTCTAAAAAAAGTCACTTACGATGTTTTTATTCTGACCACTTCAATTAAACTGGAGGCCATATTGATATAGAGAGAGAGAGAGAGACAGAGCTGGGAAGCAATAAACAGAGATGTACCAAAAGCAAAAGCAAGATCATATTTCAAGCTCATGTGTTGAAATTCTCTGCAAGGGTAATAGGCCATTTCCGAATTCACATTGGCCTCTTTTTCAAAGTGAGTCTATGTGCAAAAGTTTTGTTACATGTATGGTAATAGGCCATTTGCAAATTCACAATAGCCTCTTTTTCAAAGTGAGTCTATGTGCAAAGTTTTGTGATGGTAATAGGCCATTTGCGAATTCACAATAGCCTCTTTTTCAAAGTGAGTCTAGGTGCAAAAGTTTTGTGATGGTAATAGGCCATTTCCGAATTCACATTAGCCTCTTTTTCAAAGTGAGTCTATGTGTAAAAGTTTTGTGATGGTAATTAGTTTCACTTTCCATATGAATAACAACCATTTTCATAAGAAAGACTTTGCACTTAGATTCACTTTGAAAAAGAGGCTGAAGTGAACTTAGAAATGGCCTATTGAAGCACAATAGTTCCATTTGCTTCAGCAAGCACTGAAAATGTATTTAAGCCTAATTATCAGCAAACATCAACTAGCTAAGTGATCTGCAGCTTGCGTAGAAAGCAAGACATGTGATCTCTTTGAATATTTAATTCTAATGATGTCCAGCTGTCCAGCAGCCTTACAGGATTTTTATAATACTCCATGTCTGGCATTCCATAAAGTTTCTCTCTTATTTTTTGAGTCAGTCTACTCCTTGTATTTGATTTATGTACCAACTAGGTCCCTACACCGCAGGGGTTGGGACATAGAAGGGCACTTGCAGGGAATTTTCCACTTTGTGATGGGTGAAAGCTCTGTAGGTATAAGGGACATAAACGACTTTTGCATAATCCAAGATCAAATGGGGAATGGACTGGAATATTTTCCACCTAGGTGGACTGGGTCACCTTAATAACATTAGTTGACTGTGATAAAGTTTGAAGCAATAAAACTAGAATTGTCAACCGCAAAAATCCTATATGGTATCATAGACAATGACCACCTTTGTAATTTAACTAATCACCTCCCACTAATTGCAAAATACTATATATATTTTTGCAGTATTAATGAAGAACCTTTGTTTTTTAGTACTTATCTAACAATAGTGATAAGCAAGGCCGAAATCGAAAAACAAATATCAACAAGGACTAATTCAAATGAACGTTATTACAATAAATAGAAACCTTTAATTGACAAGAAGTTTGTAACTTGGAGCTGTATATTACTTTTCTTTGTCCTTTGTAAGACACAACGGACATAAGCAAGCCATAGTAGTGAATGTAACAGTATTCCTTTTTTTGTTTGTTGTATTCTAGTGTATTGTAAGTATTATTTGTACGTATTGTAAGGGTAATATAGATATTGTCAATAAAAAAAGTAAATAAAGTTTGAAGCATTTATAAATGATATTTATAGACTGTGTGAGGTCAGCAATTGCAAATCAGTAAATTCAATTATAAAGCGAAATTTAAAGCACTTACATTAGCCAGTGTCTACCACCTTTCTTCAAATGGAGCAGACCATTTGAGGAAAGTAATTAGCTTCAGCTAGAGGGAAAACTTGGCCTTTCAGGGCTTGAAATAAAAAAAATTGCTTAGTCACCTTTTGGCGCCTAAGTGGTGAAAAATAGTCAACCAGCAGTAATGTTTAGTCACCAGTTTAAGTCGGGTTTACCATAATGTGTGATAATATATGAAGTACCTACTTAAAATTCTGTGCCTGTGATGAAAATGACAAGGGTAATGTCAAACGACTAAACAGTTAGACCTTGCTTATATAAGTTTGCTCTTTTTTCTCAAGACCAAAGTGACTAGACAAAGTAACACTTACTGTATCGTCATTAATTATAATTTCATGTAATGACACGCGCTTAACGTGACAAACGATAATTGCCTAACTACTGTATCACTGACCATTTGACACAGAAACAACAGTGATAAGATATTATCTGAAGGCCATCGGGTAAATATTCTTTTGTATTTCTTTCTATTATGTGAAGATCATAAATGGACAGTTTGTATTACTTTGAAGATTTCGAACTACATACTACATATTGTATTGACTGATCATTGCTTCTATTATACGCTACGCTTCTGCTACCAAACGGAATAAAGTTGTTTGAAACCGATAGCCTATTGAATATTGGTATACACTGATTTAGTAACATACTTTTGGACTTAACCTGT
>BLFK01000783.1:1809273-1834273 GCA_014634185.1 Astreopora myriophthalma | reverse complement strand
AATTATCATTAGACATTAAACTTGTCTCGAACAACGGAAGTGAAACGTTTTCAACACAATTTCCGATATCCTTTCTTGCGCAGTACATTCTAAATCAAAGCTGGGATAGAACAAATATTTCTCGAAATTGATAACTGCTATAACAGCGAAAGCAACTTGTTTAAATTCTATTCTAGCTGATACAAATTCGTTTCAAATCAGCAAAACGGGTTATAGTTTCGTTACTTAATTGACATGACCTAGTCTAAGATAGTCACGTGACTTTAGCCACTCAAAGACGATGCCAGGAATGCCACTCCACGCTCATAAAATCGGTGTTCGCGGCCAGCGGGTTCGCCTCTGGTCGCCATGTCAACGGTGAAGAGGAGCTCGGTGCGCGTCTGGTTGAGATAGACGGGCAGGGTCACCTGCAAAGAACAAAATAGTTGTAAGTGTAAGAGCAATGTCGTATGACTAAGATAAAAAATGGGTCACTATCTGGATGTTTGGTTAGTATATTCAAGAATTACATAAAGAAAACTTTATTGTGGGGAATAGAGTGTTTTCACTCACGTGATCAGCGCCCATCCGTTTTAAGCAAAACAATAGAAAATGTATAAAAATTGAGTTCAATTCCAGGAGGATTAGTTTGGGACACCAACATGGCTGCTGTTTCCATGTTTGGGAAAACCAATATGGCCACCGTGACATCGTGTGAAAATGCCCTATAGAGAGCTCACACCTTCACAAATTCAGTTGATCCAGTTTAATTTAATAGATTTAGAGTCGCTACCACAACTTTCTCACTCCCGGAACGAAGACAAAAATTTTCACCTTTGAAATAAATCAAAAGACTATTATCACTACGGCACACCCTAAATTATCATGATATTATTGGCTAAACTTAGCTGCTGACACACGAGTATCAGAAAATAGGTATTTTCCAATCTGACGCGTTGAGCATGCACTCTTTCGAACGGAAGCTAGTTACCCAGGGGGCAAATTCATACATGTTGTGGGTATGTAAGGTTTATTCGACAATAAAGGAAATATGTAATTGACCCTATTTCCGACATTATCTTTGAATAAGGAAAGGAGACAATTTGAGTGCCAACTTGTCAAAGAAAGACTACTTGAAGAAATCTTTAAGTTAAAACTTGTTTCCAAGTTTGTTTTCAGAAAAAGAATCTACTAGTATTTTCAAGAAGCAATTTTCCTTACGTACCTTTCCTTCTCCACTGTGGACAGTTCCTAGTTCAATTCTGAAAAAGCAAAGCAAAAACAGTTACAACTTATGTCTTACCTCCTAAGGAAAACCAAGCAGACATACGAAAGTATGCCAACACTGATTAAAACAAACGCAGTGGTAAGTTGTGAAAGAGCCAAACGGTGTCAAAAATATATTGGGCAATAAAATGCTCTTTCAGATTAGTTAAGCCTGGAATGGACTCTGTTTGACATTTCCTAAAGCATTCAACGAACATACATCAACACCTTCATGGGGGCGGGGGGGCTACGGGATATAGGAAAAAAGAGAGAAAATCGAGCTTTTAAGGCACTTAAAGGTGTAGCACCATGCTATATCACAGATATAAGAAACTATTATCCATCAAGAGTTCTTCACTCTAGTAGTAAGACCGTTCTTGTAAAACCAGCTTTTAACTTAAAAACCTATGGTGGGCTCTCATTTGCAGTTGCAGCCCCATCACTTTGGAATTGTATTCATTGCTTTCCTGCAAGAACCCTTGTCTGCCGCCTCTTCTTCTTCTTCTGGTGTCACTGCTCCGACTGTGGTTTCACCGCCTGCATCCATTCCCATAGTTGGCAGCGTTCTCTCCCAAGCCACCCATTTGGGAGCATGTGCGTCTGCATTGTTGCCTGTCCCTTTAAGAAACATCGCCGCCTCTTCAAGCATCCCATCGTTGCCTACTTTGAATCTGCCATAAGTCGTCGGTCCGGTTTCTCTCCCATGCCTGCCAAGACAGTGGGCCAAATTCTGGCCAGAAAATACAAGGATTTGAGCGACCTGCTGTCCTTAAACATCACCCAGGTGGAGCCTGAGAGTCCGGTCTTGCTCGCTGGGCGTTTGGTTTTCACTCATCAGCCAAGAAACAATGCGGGTGGGTAGTGGGTAGTGGACATAGTGACATGGTCAGAAGCATTTTCTATTTTCACCCTGATCCTGACTTCAACTTTCCACACCGCTGGAAGGACCTGACCCAGTCCAAACTGCTCATCCTGCGCACCTATCGCCAGTTTAGCGGTCATGTATGGCTGGCCTACCACCAAGCGTTTCGCGGGCATGCTGCAACCATTAACCTGACTGACTGGTTGACGTCCATGAATGTCCAGGCCTTCAACTTCCACACTGCCGGGGTGACAGTGCGTGTTGGGTGGGGCTGCTGCACAAGCGAAATACCAGAGCCCTCTGGTTAGTCCACCTCACAAATA
This sequence comes from Astreopora myriophthalma, assembly GCA_014634185.1. NCBI lineage: Eukaryota > Metazoa > Cnidaria > Anthozoa > Scleractinia > Acroporidae > Astreopora > Astreopora myriophthalma. The sequence goes on along the minus strand of BLFK01000783.1, from coordinate 1,831,843 downwards.
GTCTGCAAGTCTTGGAACAGAGGGCGTTGTTCGGCACTGTTCGCATCTTGCCACTTTGCTCATCGTCGCAGCAGTTGTTCAGGCCCCCACCATTTACCATCTTGTCCCAAGTGCCAACCCAAGTTGGACTCCGAGCGCCGCTCAGCTTCTCCAGCTTCTTCTTCCTCCTCTGCTCTCTCCAAATCCAAACATTTGTAAGGATCTACAGTGTTTAGTTTGCCTTAGTAGTGCTTGTTACGTTATGGTCAATGGCCAATGGTGAACAGCCAGAAATGTTATTGCATTTGCACGCTAAACTTGCTCCCCCCCCATGGTGTCGGCATCACAGTCTGTTGCACCGGCGTACTTTTCTCCTTACAGTTTCATCAGAGGCTTTCTGCTCGGCACAGTAGATCCAACTGCCCGCATAGATTTTCTGGCCTCGCTTATTCCTTGGGTCATAAGTTGCAATTAAAATTCGCCTGGCTGCAGGCAGGGTCATGCCCCTTGCTTGCCTCTGGCTGCCTCTGTGCCTATGTGGTTATGCTGGGCAGGTTATGCTTACCTGTTTTTTCACATGTTTTATAGCCGCTTGTGCTTGTAGTAGAATTTGGCATTGCTGGTGGCCTGCGTTGCAACAGTGGCATTGGCAGTGCCAGTGTGCTCGGCATTTCCGCACTGGGTGTGGCTTTCTCCTGAACTCTTCAACAGTGCATGATCATTTGCTTTCAAATCATGGAGCATGTCTCGATATCGCCTTGTAACCTGCCCAGGGGCTCAGCCAGGTTTCGGTCCCTTCTTTATTCTGACTGTCTCCCTAGCCACAGCAGTCCTTCCCCCAGTGTCCGTAGTGTCCCCTCTCTGTGTGTGTTGATGAATTTTCGCAGGACTTGGTGGGCCAGCCCAACCAGCTACACATCACCTTTGTCCTCCAGAGTCTTTAACATGGCTTCAAGCTGGGCTTTCACGCATCCCACAAAATTAGGTTAGCCAAGAAAAGCAAGCCCTCTGCCTAGCAACATTCTAAAGTCATAGACGAATACCTGGCCACTGACGTATCCATGGGAAGGGTCATGGGCCCCTTCAGCTACCCCCTCTCCTTAGGTTTCACATCAGCAGCTTTGCTCAGCTTTGGGCTCATACTGAAGAAGGGCCAGCTGGGTAAGTGGCAGGTAATCATTGACTTATCCTCCCCAGGGGGTGCCAGTATTAACAATCGCATTGACCCTGAGGAGTTCACCTTTCAGTACATCACAGTTGACCAAATTATCCACATGGTCTGATGCTACAGGTCCGGAGCCCTCATGGCAAAATTTGATGTCGAAGCCGCCTATCGGAACATTGCAGTTTACCCTTTCTTTTGGGTATGAAATGGTGTGGGCAATTTTATGTGGACCTTGCCCTTCCCTTCTGCCTTCGTCCAGTGGTGGCACAAGTGTTTGGGCTCCTGGTATGCACGGTGTTCGCTTTTGGCTCTATCTGGGCATGTGTGCGGCAACTGACCTCGAGTTACCTTCAGATGCAGCTGGCTCCCTTGGGTTTGGTGCTTTCTTCCTTGGTAGCTGGTGCTACGCTGAGGTTCAGCAATCCATTGTCTGCAAGGAACGTTTTCTAGTCGTGATAGTTGCTCACTTATGGGGGCATCCATTGGGCCTAGAGGCCTGTGCTGTTCTGTTCTGGCAATACCGCCATGGTTTCAGTTTTTTTGTGCGAGATGCTAACAAGCCCCAGTCCTAATATAACTCCTTCATGAGCTGCTGCTTTGTGCAATGTGTTTCAGTTTCACCTTTACCGCCTGCCACGTCCCTGGCCTGCAAAATACGACTGCTGATGATATTTCCCGTTTTCGTTGGCAGGAGTTCAGGCAGCTTGCTCCAGAGGCTCAGCTGCCTCCCTGTCAGATTCCTCAGCCTCTTCTCGATTGCTCGATTTCTGTCTGCTAGAGCAATGGGCCGCACGTTTTTGGGCATAGCTTGGCCCCCTCAACCCTGAGGACCTACACAACTGGTCAAAGGAAGTTCTACACCTTTTGTTAGGCTGGGAAACTCCAGGCCAATGGATCCTCTGCCCAGCTGACGAGTGGACCTTGTGTTTGTTTGTGTCTTTTCTGGCAGACTCCGTGCAGCACTCCTCCATGAAAGTTTACCCGTCAGCTATCTATTCCTTCCATATTGAGGTTTTTCTGGATCCCTTGCTGAACTGCATGCAGCTGCAGTACTGCATGCAGCTGCAGTGACCTTTGACATGGATTAAGCAGGTGCAAGGTTTCCCTGAAGCGCAGCACCTCCACATCACAGATGACATCATGGTGGTCATCTGGAAGGCCTTGAACATTTCCTTGTACCACCATTGCACGTTTTCAGTGGCATGCACCTTGGCACACTTCACATTTCTTCGCTCTGCTGAGGTCAACATCCCCAGCTTAGCTAGCTTTGTACCTCCTCTGCACCTTTCAGTTCCGGACATTTCCGTCGATTCTTTCTTGTCACCATCTTGTTTGCGGGTTAGGATCAAGGCCTCTAAAACAGACCCCTTTCATAAGAAGTGTTTTATTCACATTGGCAGGGGTAGTCTTCCTCTGTGCCCTACAGGCGAAGATAGCTTACCTTGGTGTGCAAGGCAACGTTCCTGGACCATTACTTTCGCTACAGAATGGGCAGCTCTGTCGCGTAACACATCGACTAACTGGCTTTGACAGATACTGTAGACGGCAGGCATCCCAGGAAATTTCTCCAGCCACAGATTTCGGATTGGTGCTGCCATGGTTGCCACCCATAATGTCTTGCCGGATCACGTGATCCAGGCTCTTGGGCATTGGACAAGCAGCACCTATCAATCATATCTATCTATCATACCTCCATCAGAGGTGCTGCCTAGCCTTTCAAAACACTTGGCATAGCAGCTCTGCCAAACCTGTTTACGGGGCAGTTGTGCATAAGCTTCATTGTGTCCTGGGTAAGTTGGGGGTGCAGGGTTGCTGGGGCATTCCGTTGTTGGTGCTTGGATGGTTGTGGAGTCGGAGGTCCTATGCTACCCTGCTTCTCGGGTCCCTCCTTGTCCAAGCACCCTTGGATGGTTGCCGTTCGCAGGTTGCTATGGTCACATCTTTGCTGGGCAGAGTTCCACACGGCTCCACCACCTTCCAGGCACCTGTTCTCAAGCTCATCTATTGGTATTATAATAATAATTCAGATCACACAGCAAGTTTGTTACAGTTTGAGGTGCCTGCTACCAACAATTGTTCACAAATCGTGCACATCGGCGTTGTACAGCTTCTACTTGCTTGTGACATTTAGAAGCAAATTCATTGAAATTTTTGCGGTAAACCGTATGTAGGATCTATGCGTTACATTTTTTCGTTTTTTCTTCCGTTTAAGCATTAAGCATTCTCTTTTGGCTTCTTTGTTTTTTCTGGTAGTCTCTTAGTGTTATGTTTCACCTGTTCATTAGTGTCTTTTGTACGTTTCGCTTCATTAGTATGTTCAGTTCGCTTTAGCTTTTGCCTTGCATAATTTATTAGTGTATATAACCTTTAGTTTCATGTTCTTGCCTTACTCTTCCCAAAGCAGTCACACTACGTGCAGTTCAAAGAATTAGTTCAGTTCCGCCACTATCAGTCAGCAGCGTATCAGTACATCTAGTTTCTACAGTCGTAACAATGTAAGTATTCCTTCTCAGTTTCCGTCGTTTGTCACATTTCATATAACCTTTGTATCGTGTTTACTTTTGTAACCTTTTATTCCACTTACTTGTGTTTTCAGTTTTCAACCCGCATCTCTACGTTTCAATTAAAGTTCTTTTTATTCAACAAGTGGTGTTGGAAAGTTACCTTCTTGAGCCCTCCGGGCTGTTTAGCCTTCTGGCAGTTACACCGTACATTACATCAAAGTCTAAGCTCACCTGATCCACTTAAGGCTTGTAAGCGCCAGGTCAGTTGAGATCGTTGCTGTCAGCTCTAACTTATTGTCTATGCAATGAGCGCCTTGCAGCCTCAAACCTTGGGAAAGAGAAACATGTTAGTAAGCAAATAAGTTTCCTTTAAGCCCTCTGTCAGCCAAAGACATTAATATGATCTATACGTTCTGTTCAGCCAGGAAGGGGGTGGCAGTTAATAGTATTTAGCAGGGCTTGAAGGTTGTTGTGCCATTAAGAACAGCGAGCTCACACCAAAACAATACAAAAGAAGAAAAAACGCACTACCTTTTATTCCAAAGCTACAGTCGTCAATGTTAAGGCGATCGTCTGGGCCATTGGCAATTGTCACCTACAGAGAAAATGAAAAGAATTCAAGTTTATGACTGAAGGGTACAGAGAGCTCAACTGCTCAGGTGTTTGTTTTCCTCTTCTGTTTCCATCCCTCAATTCCTCCCTCTTCCGTTCTTATTTCTTCAAGTGGCAATGAGCCTGGTGCGCGAAGGGCAAAGTGTATGTCACCCATGCCACTCATTGGTGTCCACATTCTTTACACTTGTGTGGTTTTTCATTCGCTAGCATTCAACTATCTTATGCAGGATAGGTATATAAAAAAACTAGGACCAAGGTACAAAAACAACACTTTTTTCGAAGTGATTTGTTATTACCTCTAAAGACAGCTCTTCCAAAGACCAGTTGTTTGCTTGAGCCACAAACTGCCGAGTAGCAGTGATGTACGCCTCAGGGACAAACATGCCTCCAAGCCAAATATGCAGGTTCTAAAGAAGAGAGAAGATACAATTTTCTTTTCAGGAAACTCTGCAATGTTGTTTAAAGATGAGGGGGTACCGAGAATTCCATGACTCCAGGAAGTAAGGAAAACTTAGAGGGGTGGATAATTGCAAAATCATACTATAGAAAGGGAAGAAATCTCGAAAAAGGGAGGGGGTAACAGAGCAATAGTAGAGTCATAGTAATAGAGAGGTGAAACTGCGAGAAAATAAAGTGAAATATTGAGTTATAAGCTGGGGGGTAAAATTCCCTAACATAAGACATCTGAAAACAGAAGACACTTGGGTATCGTTGTACCCTAGATGATGCCCCATCTTATGGAATTCTCGTTAAATGCTGAAATCACCTTAAGCCCCTTGGCTCCACCTGTGTTCGCAGCATGCGAGATTTTCTGTAGCTGTTTAATACGATCACTGAAGTCTGCCACCCACTGAAGAACAGTCAAACCTTTTGGAACAGTGTAACGTCTCCAGTTAGAAGGCAGGATTCCTGGAAATAAAGCAGAGACAACCGAGCTTAATTTTCTTCCTCTTCAGCGCTGACAGATAACACTTGTGAAATTCTGTCAACCAATATGCTTGGCAGTGCTGTCAACTCTAGCATTTTTCAAAGTACATTTGAGGTTTTTGGCATATAAATCAACATATCTTGAAACCTGAGAGCAATTTGCATCGCTGATTTTTTTAAACTTGCAAATGAAAATAATGGGGAGTTACCAAGGCATTCCTGATAACGAATATGCCAAATACAAACATAACAGTTCGGTACTTACTGAAAATATAATACCATAGATTCCACAAATGTCCTCCCAGTTTATAATTCAAACAGTAGTTTATAGTTCATAGAAATCTAATGTGCAGCTTGTTTTGTACTTGAGGAATTCGTAAATTTAAGCCCCAGTGAGCTAATGTTCGCAAGGGCCTCTAATAGAAGGCATCTTTGCATTTCAACCTCTAGGGGTGTATATTCAGATTGGCTTAGTTCTGGAATATTATGGTGTACTGGATCTTAACATAGGAAAGCCAACACTTCATACCCTTGACCAAGTCGCTCATGAGATTTCGATGGTAGTTTGTTGGCTTCTTTTGGCTTTCACAGACCAGCACAATATGATTGAGGTCCTCTCGGATGGTGTTCAATAGCTGGTATCCAGTGTTCACCTACAAAACATGGCAGTTCAATTATGAGTGGTTTCCAACTGATGATGGATTTGTGTTGGTTTGGTGTTGAAATGCACAGTGATTGGCCAAAAAATCTCGCGTGATAATGATAATCTCAGCCAATCAGAAGGAAAACCAAACATTTTAACATGCACACATTTTAGCACGAGCTGCACTCACTTACTTCTGATTCGTTCATTTGAATTTCTGCAAGGGCTGTGATTGGCCAAAAAAAAGACCAGTTTTGGATTTATGAAAGAAACGCTGCTCTCAACTGTGTGGCTTCATAGCTCAGCTGGTAAGAGCACTGCATCGGTGTCGCAGAGGTCGTGGGTTTGAATCCCGTTGAAGTCACTTGAATTTTTCAAGTGCATATATGAGAAAATTGCTTAAATTGTCCAGGAAATGTGAGGACCATTCTTTCAATTCACTTCTAAACTGCACTTCACAATCATTCCTTTTGAAAAACACTATAATGAAATAATTTATTCTAATAGTACCTCGCGTTCAAAGTAGCGGAATAGTGGATCCTTGATGTTATCCAACGTCCTCTTCAAGGGAGTCAAATCCTACAATGAAAGAATAAACATTGACTAACGTTGTTTACAAGAAAACAGACCCATGTACTATTACAGTAGTGTAGCAGCTCTTGTAAGTTTATCACTCTACTGGCCCTCCAGAGTAGGAGCTGCTATTGTTTTTCGCGTTCGATGAATTGTTTCTGTTGTTTGATTTATTATTGTCTAAAGCAAACTATAGATAAGATACCTTGCGAGAACTGCTTTATGACTCAACTCTGAGGCTTCTTACCTTGGGTACCATGCTGAGCCAGTTGGTAGCTGTCGCATGTAAAGTTCTCATCCAGGCTGGCCGCACGTCGCTATCTGTTCTTTTTTTCCTAATGAACGCAAAAAATGTACAGCATACGAAGTTACAGAAGAGCTATGAATTAGTCCTGTTATCAGACTGATGCTGGATAACAATTCTCGATCACTCTCAAAACCTGTTGATTTGGTTGGGTATCTGCACTATTAGCAGTTTACAATGAAAGTGTCGAACAGTATTTTTTTTAATCAACTACAGGGAAATCACATCACACATACACAGTACTTTACCTAGCGCCATCACTGATATCTGATGCAAAAGCAGAGAGTTTAATTTCCTTTTTTTAAAACATGGCAATACTTACGCTCTCTTTTAACATTTCAGTGTAAAAGAAGTAAAATGTATGAACAAACAGAAATGAAAAAGACAAATCAAATCAAATCAAGGTATTTTTATAAGTTACACAAAATGAAGGATGTTTGACGAGACCAAGTGAATGCACAAAAGATTTTGTATGAAGGAAGCATTTTGTCATACAAGACAACATTTAACGCATACAAATGTGTAAGAGCCAATTGAACGCATGTGTCCTTCACTTAATGCACATGCACCAATTTCATTAAATGCTCATGCCATGTGCCAAAATCACCATTTACAGCTCCTTTAAAATTATTCCTGAAAATAATGAGATCACTAGTAACCTTTTAAATGCTTCATGTGCTTGGTTAATTGTGTGGCTCTAAAGCCTGGTTATCATTAGGGACGCAAGCACAGGACATTCACGTCAAGTAAAACAAACCGTAACACAAGCACCAGCACTGTTACCCTGCACACAGAGGATTATCGTCTCTCATCCGTTTTGGCAGTGCAACAAGAGAGAAACCATTGCAAGCAAGCGACCCGTTCTGTCTTGTGACATGTGGGTGTCATCTGCCACACATGCTTGACAGAGAACGGGTCGATTGCTTGCAGTGGTTTCTCCGTTGTTTCGCATCCAAGGCGGATAAAAGATGAGAATCCACTGCGCGTAGGGTAAAGCGCTGCACACAAGTTTGAAGGATTCGCCAGTTCCCTGCTTTCTCTTTTAACTGGGCACTGCCAATATAAGAGCTTGTGTTGTGGTTTTGCTATCAGTGTTCAGCTTTCACAAAACGCAAGCGAACGCAAGCTTAAGCGCAACCACAATTAAAAGGACATTCTTTGATCCTTGCTCTTTTGCGTGCATGAAGGCCATTTTCCCTGAGACAAAATGCTCTTGCACTTACGCTTGCGCATGCATCGCCAATGAAAACCAGGCTTAAAAGATTAACTTGATACAACTTGTATTTTATGAAAGATTTCAGTTACGAGTTAAGAATCCTCTGCATGATTGGCCAGTGAAAAATGAAGAATATTACAGAATCAACACACCTCGTGGCCTCTTCACAGTACTTGAACTGTAAGTAACAGTTTATTGGACGCTTTTAATTTACTTACTCGTCACTTATTCCATGCAAGAGTGGTACTTCAAGCGGCTCGCCTAAGCTTTAAATGAAACGTTCAACATCATGAAGTTTTTAGCTTTCCAGTTCAAGAAGTTAACGAGATCAAGGATTTTATGCCAGACAGAGGATTTGGCACAGCAGTTGTTAGAGTCTGCCCCACAACAAAGTACCGAAGAAGCAGAATATTCCCACGAAAACAAGCCATTTGTCAAGCTGTATTAGCCAGTTAAGTTTTTTCACCAAGCTTTTGTCCAAAGCTTAAAAGAATTCAGCGCTACCGACTTAGCCCCATCACAATCGCATAAGCAAATAGCGTCAATATGTTAAAACTGAAAGATGGAGTGTGAGAAATAAACATTACGTGGAACAAATTAAAAGAAGAATGGAGGAAAGTAAAGACAAAAACTGAACAAAATATTAAATTAACGTTTAAACTTAAGGGGTGACGAAAGAGGCAGTCTGTTTTCGCATTGGGGAAGTCAAGAATGAAGACAATGTGGGCACTTGCAAAAGTCACTATGGTCATAAAAGACAATTTGCTTGTGAAAATATTTTCCCTCTTTCTTGACTTTCCCAGAGCAAAAAGAAAGACTGCGAGCAGTTTATATTAAAAACATCAAAAATTGGTCAAAAATAAAATTTCTGATTATTTTGTTTTAGTCAAAAACAAACTCCAAAAGAAAAATCCTGCATTTGTTTTAGTTACAACTAGGTCAAAGGCAAGACGAGCCAATAGTCCTGATTTCCGAGTTCATTTCAGCCTTTCTCAAATCCAGACCAAGTGTGAAATGTTTGTGATTGTAGTACACTTCATTTTCCATATATACGAAAACAGGCTTGCATAAGAATGACTTCGTAGTTGGATTCACTTTGAGAAAAAGGCCAAAAATAACTCAAAAATCGCCTGCTTGATTCTGTAGCCTGTTAACGTTTCCTTAACCAAAGATAATTTCTTTTACACGATTTTTTAACGTTGTTTTTAGTTTATCCTGATAGTTTATATCTTGAGAAATAAGTATGAAATTCGAATGAAAACAAGTTGTATGGGTGAAAGAGTGGGTCGCAAAATGGTTTGATGTTTAAGTAAGAACCCTGTGACTTGCAAATGAGCAATGCAACGCAAGCATTCTCCAGCATTTCATTTGACAATATGGCCGTGGTTGAATTAAAATGTCAATAAAATAATTCAGTGCTAAAAGAGAGAGGTGTACAGCAAGCAACACACTTCACGAAGAAAGTGAATAAAAATGTAATGCTACTGAAGACGAAGCCTTCGAGCACAGGCTGTCGCAGCCAAAACTTACTTTGCAGAGTCTGGGGAGTAGGCTAATTCATCGTCATCACTTAACATTTGCATCTTCAGCAGCTTAGCGACCATGTCCTGACCTGGATGAAAAAAAGTGATAACATTGTCGAAGCAGTGACTTTTCCTATCTTGATCATATTGTAATCTTTGCAGTTTAGTTTAATATTGTAGTACCATAAGAGAGACCGCATTCTCAGATCGTATTTATGCACCCTCTTGGAATTAAGTGTTGTCGATAACAGCAGTTTTAATATGTAGAACGGTTTCTCTACTTCCACATGAAACCATCAATATGCACAAAAAGCTTAGCAGATATTTAAGTCGGGGTATATATTATTCACAGCTGTATAATCTTATCCAGGCCTTGAACTGGCCTCAGACCAGGGGCCGGTTGCTCGAAGCGCGGTTAGCGCTAACCATCGGTTACGAGGTATCAAAACCGATAGGTTTCCATGGTATTTAACCCTGGTTAGCGCTAACCATGCTTCGAGCAACCCGGGCCAGATAGATAGGCCATTTATGAGTTGACTTCAGCCTCGTTTTCAAAGTAAGTCTAAGTGTGAAGTCTTTCTTATGAAAATGAGTTTGTATTCATATGCACAGTAAAACTAATTGCTATCACAAAACTTTCGCACTTGGACTCGCTTTGAAAAAGAGGCTGACATGAACTCCGAAATGTTGAAACCCGAGTCTAAAAACGCAAACGGTTCTTCATAGTCAAATCCACAGCTGGTCAACATTTCGCACGCACGTTATTTGAGGTTGCCCAAGGCTGCCAAGTTCAAATGGCGGCCGCTTCCTGGGTGAATATTTAGGATGATGCATCTTTCACAAAGGTACACTGAAGTTATAAATTAAAGCAGGAAACCCAAAATTGAGAGCCTGAAGTTTGGGCAGCAAGCAGTCAGCCTTTTGTTTTGAATTACCTTGGGAGAACATTTAACTTTGAAGAAGCCTTAATTGGGTTTCAATTTGAAGGCAGAGAGAATTTCAAGGTGATATACTCTTGTCATTTTTTTCTGCAAAAAGATGTGGGGTTTGAAATTTAAATACCTTGTGTGGTAAGAAGCACTTTCTCTGCATTGTTGGGAAGACCGAGCCATGAGGGGGACTGGGCATCAGGGAGAGCTTCAGTCCACTGAAGAAACTGTTCGCGCCTAACAAAATGTTTCAAGTATGATAAACGTACATTGGTTGAAACATCAAGATGTCTGCTGGTGAAGGATTACAATTTACTTGTAGACAGAGAAATACTGTAGAACCAGCCTGCATGGATTAACATCTTTCGAAGACGTACATCACAGTGAGATAAAACCTCAACAGGTGTCAGGTGTCTCCCATGACATGTTTTTTGTACCTATCAAGTTAAAGGAGCTTAGTATTACAGACTTTGCTTTTAGATCTCCTACCTTATACCCTCTGGCATCACGATATTCTTGCCTTTCTCTCCATCGACATCCAGAACCAGTGGGAAATCAGATTCAAAGCTACTGACAGTGAACAAGCGATTCACAAAGGATGTCATCAGGCGCTGAAGCAAAAAGAAAAACCGGCTGTCAGTTCTCTGTGTTGCATATGAAAGTCTAGGGCCCTCAAAGACACTGCTTCAAAATAATAATAATAATAATAATAATAATAATAATAATAATAATAATAATAGTAATGGTAATGGTAATGGTAATGATGATAAAAAACAAAACAAAACATGAAATGGCATTTGATAACGAACCTGGTCGAAGTCATTGTCGATACGTCCACCATAAATGGCCTGGGATAGCAGAGCTTGGAGAGCATCCCATGGAACTTTGTTTGGTGGAAGATTTGTACGACCCTGAAAAGCAAAAGTTTGGAAACGAACTTGGAAGTCTTTAATCATTATATCTGTTTCATTGTCTTGCACCTTGTCCCATTGAGCTCAGACATCCAGTGCATAAACTAGTAACTAGTAAGTTCTGTTCAATGCGTTACCCAAACAATGACATCACGTACCTGAGCAACTGCATCCAACCAAGTATCCAAAGTGTCACAAGCCACTCGTAAATCTGACTCACTGAACTCGTAACGCTTTGACCAACCCAGGGGCACATAACGCAACCGCTCCTGGACGATAGCGTGGAACCAAGCTAGCAGGAAATATAGACGGGCACGCTCACTGGGTGCCTGGACAAAATAAGCAAAACAAAACACATGGAAATGATTAGAGAGTATGTTGTCATTCGTCTCACTCTTTGGTTACTCAGATACGATGCATAAATGGCCAAATGAAACCACCCTCACTCCTCACACGCTACTTGTCTACCACACCATAATGCAGCAGCACTTTACTAACAAAACTATCAACCATAACCAGAGTTTACAACTGAAATGGAATATCAAGACGAAGTCCAGGTCATACATAAAATGAAGAAACTTCCTTGACCTTAATACACTCCATTAACAAACTATTCACAAAAGACTTGTAATTGGGAAAGGGTTGGAAGGGTGGGAAAGCTGTTAAATGATGGCAAGACATCACGTGACCAAGAGTGATAACCCAATCAGTGCATGGGAACTTTTTCTCTTGCTCCTTTGGAATTCTCAGTTGGCGAGAAAACATTTTAAACTAAGTTTCGCCCTTGACTTTGTACTAGCCCTTTTGCACACCTTGACAGCCACATGAAATGTGACTGAAAGTGCACTTGAAGTGTTGTTTGTGCTTTGGTTCAAGCACACCTTGACAGGTATGCTTGAATCACTTTAGGCTGCTCACCTTGCACATTCTAGGAGCTGGTACAGCACTGAAGGTTCTGAGCAAGTTGGCTTTCACTCCTGGAGGTGGCTCAAACACGAACACACGCGATGCTCTTAGTAAGTTCACAGGTACCTGAAGAGAAAGAGAGAGAAAAAAATGACAAGTTACAACCATTTAAAGTTACTAGACTCCATGCTAGCCTAAAGGCTATTGAACGTATTTCTCCATGATCGAATAGGTTAGATCTGAGTTACTGAAGATGGGCCCCTGGGGAATGAGGTCATGTGATGCCTTATAAGCGTCCACTACGCCTTGCTGATGAGAAACCATATAACTGCTGTATAAGCGATCCCAGGCTAAAGAAATAGGCCATTTCCGAGTTCGCATAGGCCTCTTTTTCAAAGCCAGTCCGAGTGCGAAAGCTTCGTAATGGTAGTTAATTTTACTTTGCATATCTTCTTCAGTAAAACTTTGCACTTAGACTCGAAAACCAGCCAACTGATATCACACATGTGATATCACGTATGACAAAAGGTAGTCTCCTTTGGGATGTCAAGCAAAGATGTGTGACATCCCAAAAGTGGCTGCGATGGAGATAAGGCAAAACGTAGGTCACATTGTGAAGCTGTACCTTTGGATTGATTTCCATGGTCATAAACAATCGGAATGCTGCATGTGGGTTTAATGTGTGCAGTTTCTTCTCCAAGGTTACCAACCATTGTGGAGCTAGGTGAACATTCTTCAGTAAAACCCACCTGGAGAAAAGAAAGCAAAATAGCGAGTGCACTTGTTAAATCTAGAGGGCCACATGTTTGTTACAAAAAGCACAAAAACTTGAACACAACACCACTTGCGAAAAAAGTACATATCACTAAAAAGACTCTTGCCTTCCAGACTTTGTAGCAGAGTTTATAGCTTTGTCAGCAAGGCTAAAACCTTCGGCAGAACCTAAAGAAGAGACAGTGGACCAATGATCACTGTGAAGCAAACATCAGTAGATACTTCACGCTCACAATCCTGGTGAGGTGGCGTAGCTGAGTGATTGGGGTCTGGGACTTGAGACATGGAGGTCTTGAGTTTAAGTCCCGTGCTGACAACTAGCTGGAGTTCTTCTAGTTAGCCCCTAGTTCAACTTCTCAGCTGCGCTTGTAAATAGTCAACTGGTGTGTCTTCCAACAGAAGGGGTTCTTAACTGTGTTATTTGTTTGTATCATTTGTTTCACTGGCCCTGAAAAGCCCCACAAGGGAACTGGTCAATTTTAAAGTACTTATTACTTATTGGCCATTGTCTTCAATTCTGTCATGCACATTTCATGAATGTTAGACTATTCCCAAGCACTGCAGTATTTTTTGAAAGCCAATAGTCACTGTATGTTTAGTGACGTGACGTGACTATGAGTGGAAGCATGAAAGGAGTTGAGTCACAAGGCAGAATATCATTATGGCCGCTATTGGAGTTTTTGACACCAGCTCAGAATTTCTTACCAATAGCAATGGATGTACACTGCTTGTTCTGTTCAGCTGCCAGATCATCTACCCATCCACTAGCATCATAACCTGTCACAGAGCACATCAGCAATGGGGTGGACGCCTTAACCTGTTGAATTTAGATGAATGTTAGGCTGAACCGTTTTCTAAAAAAATGCCAAAACGATGAGTGCCATTCTAAATAAGGAACCACGTCCACAGAAGGGCTTCATAATTCAATTTTCTTAGAGTCTATAACAGCTCTTAGCAATCTCTTTGAGTTCAAACTCTTTTCGTTCTCTTTTTGATGCCTAATCCGCCCAATCAAAAGAGCTGATAAAAGCAATGGTCGTTCAGTTTTCACTCTATAATTGAAGCAGTGACACAGGTTGGTTACAACTAAGTTCCTTTACACAAAAGAAAAGTACATGAGAACGTACTGAAAAGCGTTAAAGTAGAGATAGATTTTGAAATCTATTCAGAGAAACAACTGGTAAGCTTGTTGATACTCGAGAGTATAAAATCCCCTGTGATGAATGGCGTATGATGGCAATGTCTGATTGTTGGAAATTCTTCCCAGTGAAAATTTAACCCAGATGCAGTTCATGACAACCTTACCCATTTAAAACATGGCCTTAAGACTCCTGTTCTTGTTTTAAAGAAACTAGTTTCATAACAAAGTTTGTTGCACTGAAAGTGAAGAAGACTATTATTCAACGCTTCAAACCTCGTGTTCCACAACTGAAGCTAGGTCCAGTCCTTGCTCGGCATCATGCATGAAATTCTCACCAAGAACAGTTCCTACTACTCTTTGACCCATGGCTAACACACGGTCAGGACGCAGTGCCTGGATCACCAGCAACTGGTGGACTGTTTGACCGATGCTTGCTGAAAATAAAAGCGCAACAAAGATTGAACTTTCATTTTTCCAGCATTACAAAATTGGTGTTTCTGTGAAATCCCATCATATACTCTGATGCCCAAGGAAGCCCTCGCATCAAGCCTAGTCTTCATATGTTGGGAAAATCCCAGACAATTGGAGATTTCACTGTTTGCCGACCAACCCAGATTTTGCCTGCTAATGAAAACTGGAACTTGTAGCCATCCCCTAACGTCTGGGATGGTTGGGAACAATCCGGAAAATCAGGACTGTTTCTGTTTTCCTGACGAGTCTCAGATTTCTTCGATGTTCAGGATCATTGTAGTCTACGAAAAATGTGTTTGTGAAGTTAATTAAGCACCAAGGCCTCTTTAGCCAACTCTCAAGTAAGATCCATTGTCCTGCCTGTAACAAGTTGTTCCAATTCTTGGCCCTTTCTGTTTCCACCGGCTGAAGGACAGACTGCACGTGCCAAATGATTTTCCCCGTGCCACTGATTTGTGCAACTCTTACCGAATACGAGGTTTAAACGATCACACAATTTCGTCTAACAACGTCTTGGATAAACACGCTTGTCTGTTGTTAGGCACCAGTTGCAACATACATTTAGTCTAGCTCCAACATTTTGTGCTGCAAAAAAATGTTTGATGGTTTTGCCACCCTCACTAACACAGCTCATGCATGATGTTGGACGAAAATGTTTGATCATTTAGCTGGGGCTTTAACCTGTTTGTCGAATATTGTGGTATTGTTTTGGAAAGGCCTATTACACCAATATCGTCTTGTCTTTGTGGCTTTTTACACTAAATCACTGAGTAATAAAAACGGAACTTGAACTTCGAACCAACTCTACTACCGATCATCAAACAACTTGCAAAGGAGCGAAGGAAAGTGCGACCGAAGAAAAATACTGCTTTACCCTTGAAAACTATACATCAGCAAGTCCTTTTTTTCCCAGGACTTTCTGCATTTTTGTCATTCTCCCGAACATTCCAAGTCAATCATGTTCTATAAATATCGCAAATCCAGAACGTTCCTACGATGTCACACAATCCTCTAGTAAACGTGTCATTACAAGACCTTTCTTCCGAATGCCTCTACTGAGCTCAAGCCATTTTTTTGGACAAACCTACTTACACAGTGAGAGTTCCGAGTCCCAACAGGCCGGCACATTGCGCTCTGGTTTACCAGAGTTGAGCCATTCGAAGAAATCCTTGCGGTTAAAATCCATGTAAGCCTGGAGCTCCTTAAAGGCTGGAAGCTTGGACAAACGAACCATCGCAGAGGCCTGTGAAAACACCAAGCAAATAACTTACCAGTATTTTCTGCAACTTCGTCATCAACTTCCCCAACACCACTACACAAATATTTGAGCTAAATTCAATAAAACTGCAAGAGACATTATGAGATACCTGTTCAGGTGTTAGACCGCTAATTTTTGGTGGCTTTCCGGACAGAACTGACTCGCCTCCACGTAGGAAAATGTTAAACTCATCTTCATATTCTTTCTCTCTGTAAACACAAAATAACTAACGTTTCCATCAAGCATCTAACAATCTCCTCACTAGCTGACAAATACATTCTTCCACTTGCTTGTAAACAGTTCTAGTCAACCATTCTTTTGTCACATGAAGCCATTACGAAAGTTTGGGAACTGGGTATCGCAAACACGGTGCCATGCTTTCATGTGCATTTCTTTTGCAGCCCTGTTTCCTAGTCCAGTCATAAAATTAGGACTTGACTAGTGATTGAGGGTGCTTTCCTTAATCACAGTAAAACTTTCCGTGTTATATCAAAGCTTAATTCAATCAGCATCAGTCACACAATCATGCACAACAATCAAAATTATGTAGAAGTTCTTGAAACTCTTCAGAGTTCTGGACGACGTTTTGCAAGCAAGAACAGTGCATGCAGTCTTCCTACAAGTAGAGGAAAGCATTGTATTTTGTTCGCTTGAATTAAGGCTTTACTTGCTGTTCTTTTGTCTTACGTGTCCTGTTTCTTTTGTTTTACATCATCTGTCTTCCCGGACCAGCAAAAAGAGCCTGCAGCTCCAACTCATTGAACGTGGATTGCATCTCCTTTTTCGACCATCAACACTTTCCAAAATATTCTGGCTCAAACTTGACGAAATATACATCAATGTTTGATATCTACAGAGATTTAGGACTAACCCTGACAATCCACGCAGATAAATTCGACAGAGTAACAAAGCAAACGTGATTCTGTCGTCGTGCATCATACCGCGGGCAACCCTGTTGTACACAATCTGAAAGGCAAATGTCCAAGTCATAAGATGTCATAAGTGTCACCAACACTGCAATTAGGATAACAGTGTTGGCACAACATAGCTGAGAGTAATCCATAATGGCACTTGTGCTTCAAGAAGTTAGTCACTTATTAGTATATACTTACTATTTTAAGTATTTACCTGGAAAAGGTCACTAGACAGAACTCTTAGTCTCTGTTGAGGATCTTTCATCCCTTTTAGCTTAGGATTCTCATACAGGACGCACTGAAAGATCTCCAAGAAGAACTGCAGAGAGAACTGATACAGAAAATGCACCTGGTGGAAAGAAAGTTGAAAATAAATTTATTTTACGAATCAGGATGTAGAAGTGACATAAACACACATTGCTTCCTTCTTTGGGTAGCCTGCATGGAAGGCGTTCGAGCGGGAAGGGGAAGGGGTGATTAGCTGTGAAGAAATTCAGGCACGGGAAAGGCGTGCGACAAGGAAGCGTTATCGTGCACCTGAATTCCTTCGCGCTGAATTCCCCATCCCCCTTCCCCTTCGAACACCTGGCATGCAGGCTATTCCTTGGGTACCGGACACAATAAAAGAGCCATTGTTTGTGTGGTTTTGGTTCCTTTCCTTTTACTTCATCTTTTGTCTTTCCACAAAGTTTCATCTTAAACCAACCATATGTTCCCCTCTGAAACTACTTTGCTTGAACTTTTAGATTTCACTGTTGCTGTGGATCATTTCTGAGCCTTCTTATAACGAAGTGCATTAATGTGAGCAGTTTTAGACATGAGAGGGCATACAGTTTAGGAAATCGCCTTTAAAAGACATGACAGAAAGTTGATCCCTTGAATATCACTGTTCTAGACGCAATAACGACAGTTGGACATTCTCAGGATGATGGAAACATTGAATAGGAAGGACAATGGTAAATCATGTTTGGTGCCTTAGCCAACAGTGAAGGAACTTAGGAAAGGACAAAATACTTGAAACAGTTGATGCAATTTCATATATCCACAGAACTTTATTAGTTTGGCTGTGACGCAACGGCGTTAGAGCGTTGCGTTACAATCCAATTAAGCGCTGCAGGGTGACTGCCTTCAGCTACTCTTTGTTGAATAACTCACCAAGTTGAGACCCTCCATTGTGAAGTAGATGCTGCTGCAGTAATGTGAAAGAGCTCCGTATTGATCAGACACCGCTTCAACTTCGGCCATCACAACGTCTGTCTCTTCTACTTTGTGAGTGATGTCTGCTGCTTCTTGCTTCAGCTTCTCTAGAGTTGCGATGATTCGATCATCATCGAGGATTCTGCCTTTGGCGTCATTCAAGGCTTGAAGTAAAGACTTCTCAAGGTGGCGGAGGCGAAGGTGAAATTCACCTGAGATTATCAAAAGAAATGTGCATTGTAGCAAAGGGAGAAACAAGCTGCACATAATGAAAGAGCTGGTGTACCAAACCTCTCCTTGACTAAGAGCTCTTAAGAAAGATAGGGGAACTCCTACGTCTTGCCTTGTGTTAACAATAATTAAACGCCCCAGCTACAAAGTAATATCATTACCATTTACTACTTCAAATAACGCAAAGAGAGGCCAGTCGGTTACCTTGAAGCTTGAGCAAGTCAGACCTCTTCTCATCAACATCTGGTCGCTCGGCTTTCAGCACTTGATTCAAACACTGACTCTGTAAACTGCTTCGAGTCACCGTGAAGTTCACAAATGTAACACGACTGCACAGGTCTGGTGCAAACTCCACCTTTAAAACCAAAAATGAATCATTGTTAAACTCACTCTAAATTAGCCAAAACTTTAAACCATAAGGGCACTGGGAATTTAAGGTTTCCAATCATGAACCATAAAATAAGTAGCATTTCTGCAAGGAACAATGTTTAATAGTAAATGGTTTGAACCCAGGAGTCAAATCAGAACTTGTACTGCAATTCCTGGATCAAAGGCGGTTTTCTCGCCAAAACAAAGAAAACGTTAACATAAAACATAGTTCAAGCCCGGAGGAGATTGGGACATCAACATGGCCGCTTTTTTCTTGTGTAGGGAGACCAACATGGTCGGTGTGGCATCTGGTGCAAGGTGGGTTAATTTTCGAGTTTGTGAGTATAAGCTACAACTATTCCCTTTCAAATGAAAGCTACTGAGCAGCACTTTCCTGTAGTGCTGTTCATTATACTGGTTGCTCTAACAAGGTTGCTCTAACAAGGTTGCTCTAACAAGGTTGCTCTAACAAGGTTGCTCTAACAAGGTTGCTCTAACAAGGTTGCTCTAACAAGGTTGCTCTAACTTTTGAGTCTGGGTGACATCCTAAAGCGTGACCATTCAAATGAAAGCTAGCGAGCAGTACTTTTTTGTCGTGCTGTTTATTCTGCTGTACAACGTGGTTCTAACATGTCAGTTTGTGGATGAAATCATTACGTGTGACCATTCAAATGAACGTTACTGAGCAGTATACT
This sequence comes from Astreopora myriophthalma, assembly GCA_014634185.1. Classification (NCBI taxonomy): domain Eukaryota; kingdom Metazoa; phylum Cnidaria; class Anthozoa; order Scleractinia; family Acroporidae; genus Astreopora; species Astreopora myriophthalma. The sequence continues at coordinate 1,812,598 of BLFK01000783.1, read as the reverse complement.
TTCCTATCAACTTGACTAAGTAAGATTGTCCAGGTGAGAGACTGCTGTTGACGACAGCAACTTTTTCCTGCGGTGCTGTTTATTGTGCAATATCAGGTGGTTCTGACTTTTGAGTCCGAGGAGGTGTGACCATTAAATCTGCTACAATTGTGTCCAATCTGCAATATGGTACTTTTGTGGTGCTGAACTTACCGTGGGATCTCTTGTGGAAAGGAAGATGGTAAATGAGGGCGACAAATCAATATCTTGATCTCCAATGGTGATCAGAACACGACCACCTGTTCGACGCAGCTCACGGTTCAGCACAGGATTCAGAATTGGATCGTAACTCTCAACATCCTGGGTGCAAAAAGTACTCATATCAAGAAAGAGAGAGATAAACTGACTCAAAAAAGCTTCGTTACAGCATAGTAAGCAAATTGATGCAATCAAATGTGGCAAATGCGAGAGTACACCACCATCTTGTTGAGCATGATAATGGTGAAAGCAAAGTCGAATTTTCCGTACTTTGCAAGAAAAAACAAAACAAAACAAAATGTAAAACCACCAGCTTGTACATTTAGCTGTGCGTGCAATGACATTTGGAGAGCATAAGAGACACTTGAGTTGCTTGGGGTGTATCTCATGATTCTTATGTGCTGTCCAAATTGGCTGCAAGCACCATAACCTGATGCAAACTTAAAGCAGGAAACTATTGTCAAACGTTTTCATCTTTGCTACAATTAATACGAACTTAGATGTATACGTATCCACTCTGGACATTTTTGCATCCGGACACAAAACATTTCTTTTACTCACCTGAACGAGCAACGGATTACCAAACCTAAGAGCACTTTCCAGATTCTTACGGAAGGCATCATCAAGGAAGCTGTAACAGAAACGATCACGATTGTTAAAACAAAGGTAGAGCAAAACAGATCGAAACGTGCGATCTCGAGCTCATGCATTATGCGCATACTCTGTGATGCAGTAAGTAGATGGGCGAAGAAAAAAAAAATGCATTTTCAAATATTCCATATCCGAGTTCATGCTGTTCACACTGTTAAACTAGGTTCTTGTAACAAGCGTCCTGCTTATTGCTAGGACTAAACTGTCAAAAGATAGCCCGGTGAATGCAAGAAGTGATGTATTTGTCAATAATGACTTGGGTGTACTCAGAAAAAAATCCGAGTCGGTTCAGAGTCAAAGTTATGATCTTCCGATTATTTGCTCGGGTGCTCTACCACTGTGCTACTGGGGACTTGTGGGAGCTAAGCCACTCACGCCGCGAGCGCTGAAATGTCGAGAGGAGGCATTCTTCCAATTATTTTCAGATAAAGGAGGTAGTGAATTTTAAGCCTGGTTGGTGAATAAAATGATGCGCTTCTCTTTCAGTTTTTAAGTGGTACTTCTATTACCTTGTTTTGTTGATCTTTCGTCCTTTGTACTCATTCAGAAGGAACTCTGTAGCTTGCCCTGAAGGATCAATGATCAGTGGATAGCGGTTGAACCTCTTCAGCATAATTGCATTCTCTGTGCATAGATCATCTGCTGGTAGCGAGTTGGCTTGCCACTGAAGGCGCTCATCAGCGGTTGACAAATACTGCAAACACAGACCAAAAATATTATGATCTTGAAATGTGATCATCATTAAAGTGAGCAACTTGAGACGTCGCAAAGGAGCACGACAAAACCCCAGGATTCAATGTGACTCGAACCCATGACCGTGCGATTGTGCTGTTCACTGCTTCACCATCTGGTCTACCAAGCCCACTGGGAGCTGGTCAATTGTAAGTTCGTATCATAACCAGTAGAAGATAAATTCATAATAGAGTATATATGAAATGTCACAATGAACTGCCGAAACGAAAAAGTTAAGAGGAAAAGCAAAATTAACCCCAATGACAATGGTTTTCAATCCGCCATTTCCAAGTTCACTACAGACTCTTTTTTAAGGTCTTTTTTAAGTCTTTATCACCATTAGTTTGTTCCTGACAAGAGAGCTGTGATCGGTTGGCAGAACTCGTGTCATTTTCTGAACAAATGAGAAATCAAACAAAAATCGACCCTGACCACTACTGGATATATTCTCCCACACTTTGTGCCGGCCACATGAATTTGCGTCTAGTTCTGAATGGTTAGTTATGTCGTCCTAATCTTGTCTGGTGGGAAAGTGAGAAATGAGTCTAAGCGTGGCCGACAATGGCATTGACGAGAGGGAGAAAATAACTAAATGACGGTTGGTTTGCTAACCTCCACCCTGGCAATATCTGGCCTGAACTGAATGTGTGCTTGCTGCAAATGTGACGCCCATGAGGTAAAGAGATTCTGACGCAGCTGCTGGTCAAAGTAACCTGAAAACAAATGGCAATGTTTGCTTCAATTATGTTGCACTATTTTGGACTGCAAAATCATCCACAAGCCAATGTGAGATTCAACCCGAACTGTCGACTGTGAGCCAGAGAAACTACCATTAACAAAAATCAGGATTTTTCTAACCAGCATAAGCCAAGAACGCTGAAGACAGAAGCACATCTCCGACAATAGTCCCCATTTGTGTCTGGAACGCATTACTGCTTGTCTCCCATCTTTGCCTCTCAACTGACAGACTGCGCAACAAAGCAGTGCTCCGACTCACCTAAAACATAATAAAACAGGGCATTACACACTAATAGCTACCTTTAAGTTGCAAATTATACCTACTGATATTGATACTTACACCGAGTTTAACACCGATACATCAGCGGCCCTATATACTGGCGACACCGATATCAGTATAGATGACATTATCGAAACCACTAGAGATCCTCTCAATGATAACGATACCATTAAAGTGCCTATCACCTTAAAATACTTTTCCGTTACAATAATTCTCTGCAATTGTCACAAACATATTTTTTGCTTGAAAAACCTTTTCCTACAGATCTGCTGATTTACACGCTCTCAAAAGTTGGAAAAACCAGCTGTAATTTGATTTACGACCGAGCGAGTAAGGGGAATGGGTTGAATACCGGGTTGACGTCACAAACTACTTTGCATTGGGATTGTCCATTGAAAACAGCGATGCAAAGTAGTTTGTGACATCAACCCGGTATTGAACTCATTCTCCTTCCTTGCTCAGTCGTGGATCAAACTATGTCCAGATTTTCCACCTTTGGAAACCAGTAAAAAAGTGAGTCTTCAGTAAAAGGTTGTAGAACAACAAAATATGTTTGGGAAAAGTGCAGAGAATTATTGTAGCGGAAAAGTATTTTGAGGTGATAGACACTTTAAAGGTACCGTAAATCCTCTGTTAAGCCCCCCGGGGGCTTATTTTTTCCAAGCACTTTTGAGGGGGGGGGGGGGG
>BLFK01000783.1:1804353-1809258 GCA_014634185.1 Astreopora myriophthalma | reverse complement strand
CTTATTTAATTTAGCGAAACGCATCACCTGTAGCAAAAATACCGTGGTATCAGACAAAGTAGACTAGCGTGTTGTACAGTTAAAGTCACTGTCAAAAGTATTTAATTCACTAGTCGGAGCCTAAATAACAATATGAACTTCCAGCCTGAATAAACCATAACTGATCAGTCCACGTTAATCGTTAATTTTTTGTGAAGAATATATACTGGATGGGGGAGGGGGGCCTAATAGAGAGGGGGGGGCTTATTAACTTTCCTCCTCTGAAAGGGGGGGCTTATTAGGGAGGGGGGGCTTAATAGAGGATTTACGGTATCCATATTATGACTGACGACAGTATCGATTTTCTCGATACTAATAGTGGCGGTACCAGTCCCGCCCATATTAATGTTAGCGATACGACACCAGCTCAGAATATAATACAAACCAGTTTCTAAGTTTCAGAAGCCTCCTTCGAAAACGGTTATCTTACCTTTGCTTCAACTGCAGCAAGATCTGCCTTGATGGCCTGGGCTTGACTGATCAGTGCAGCGTATTCCTCTTTATAGCGAGCAATGCTCTTCTCCAGTTCGGCGATAACATGGCTAATTTCATCAGCCTAAAATAACCATAACGTTGTCATCAAGAAAAATTAAAACTGCCATGCTTTCATCACTTAGAGTCATTTTCAAACCACATCAACGTAAATTGATTTGTATAAAGTTACCAAGAAATGCTAACTTTTGGAAGATGTCTCCACCCGCAAAAATTTCCGTTTTGGTTACAATGGTGGGAATAAGAATCATGGAAAAGGAAAAAATGCTCAACAAGACTTGAAAAAATGTTCAGTTTGATATTTCCACCATCAGCTTATTTTGCAAACCTTGCATGTGCTACTTCCTTCAACAACAAATAAATAAAGTTCGTTGTTTTACCTTGATTCTGCTGGCCTGAGCTTCAATCTCCAAACTCTTCAGCTCATTCCTCAATGGATCTACCTTTGTGAGCATATCTGCATAGCTAATCTGTTAAAAAAAAAAAAAGAATCTTTATTAACACCCCAGTGCTACACTGACTGCAGGTACCAATTACCCCTCAAGATGATGAAATCCTTCCTTCACACACAAAGTGTTACAAGGCCAAGCAAAAGGTGGTTGTCAGTTTGTGTGCTTTTAGGAAATTCGTATCGCAACTTGGCTAAAAGGAAAGTGGCCTAAGTAACAAAGCAAAGATTTGTCACTTCTTTACGTGGAAAGCAGTCAATTTATTTACCTGTGCCACAGCCCACTTGACAAGAGGCCCGCAAGCCACACTGGCTCGGTTGACTTTCTCAAAGTTGTAATCAGGGTTGCTCATATACTTGCTTAACATGATCTTACGGATGTCGTCCCTGTAAAACGGAAATGGAATTCTCTCACACAACCAAAAGACAAACATTTAACTCAACACGTTGACTATGTGGGACCATACAATTCTTAGCAGTTATTCACACCTTTATTGCACAGCCCCAGGTCACTTTGTCACACATACAGGTTACCCACTAATTTCACAAAGAATTGACTGCATTACACTCCGAGTGCAAGTTTGGCACCAGACAATTGAAATGAATAGTTAACTTGAGCATTACATTCCTCGACCTTGCTTTACTATTATGGAAAGTGTAAGTCCAATTCTTGGACTGGAACTGGAGATACATACGAGATGTCCTCAGTAGAAAAGTTCACAACAGTAGAGATGAAGTTGTCTTTGATAATGACACCGCGGATGGTTCTCCAGTCTGCAGCTTGTTCACCCAGCAGTAAGCAGATGGACTCCAATGCTAACTTGACAGCAGGCGGTGGGTTACCCATAGAACGGACCTCAACTAAATGCTGCTTCTTGATGGACTTGACAGCTGTGGCAAGTGATTTGTTTATATTAGAGCAGTTTTGAAATGAATGTTGAAGGTATGCTCTGTAATTGGCTGAAAAACCTTGCGTCATATTCTCAGTCAATCAGAGGCAAAAGAAAAGAAAAACCAATCGTGACCTGCTCAAATGTTTTCCCGTGCTTAGCACCAGTTCCATGCATTTCCTTTGCTTTACAATTGGCTTATTTCATTGGCTGCATATGTCCTGATTGGCCAAAGTGTTACCACTGGTGTTTCCTGCGCTTGACGACGCATTCTACGTGTAATTGCTTTAAGTTGCGATTGCTTCATTTGGTCATCCGAGCCTTTTGTGATTGGTCTGACTAACACTAGTTTCACTTCACATGCAATCAATTGATTGCGCTGGAATATGGAGCCACCTTGAAAAGAAAACTGTACAATGCACCTAACGAATGCGCTTCCGTCGATATCTTAAGTGTTATCCCTAAGAGTCAGGACAAGTTAGACAAAAAAATGAAATGTTGACTGATTCCTGTGCTTTTTCTAAATTCCCTCTCGACAAGGCTATGTCTTCTCCTTGAACAAGATTAAAGAAAGTAAAATGTACCCATTTTAGCATCCTGAACGGCAGGCTCGACTTTGGCAAGTTCGGCCATCACACTGGTCTGCTTCTCTTTGATCTGTTTCGTTTGTTTCTAGACACAATGCAAACCAAATAGTGAATCTCAAATGACATAACATATTCCCCAACCTAATTTTTCACAGCAGTGATGAAATATGAGATCTACCTCAATTGTAGCTTGAATTTCGATGGATGTCACTTTCTTCTTCTCGGCCTCTTGTTGGTCTTTTACCTGCAAAACAAGTTCCGTTGTCTTTGTTGTCAGCAAATTCATGCCACTAGGGACTTTTCACATGGCCCTCCCCCGCCTTCCTATTAGGCACCTGTGACGAAACCCATTAGAATTGCAAGTTTACGTTGTTTGTTCAACTTCTAAAAAACTAGCCAAACTATCCAAGAACTGAATTGGAAGGAACGGTGTTAAAATAGGGGCAAATCAAAATTCCATATTACATTTTTATGAACACCCTTAATATTCAAATCAAAAATGTTATTGGCGAGAAATGGTAATCATTTTTTTCTGACACAACTCACCATTTGTTTGAGTTTCTGGTTGGCTAAAGCGTTCTTTGCTTCCAGCTCCTGGCTTTTCAGTGATAGGCTCTTCTGAAGTTCTTCCACCTACAAAATATGACATGAGACATCAGCGGTTCTTGCAAAAATTGCGACCACAGTGAAGGCAGACACCAAGGGTGCTTTCCATTTGAGAGAACTGACTGGCCAGAGTGGGCATTTGGGTGGGCTAATTCTACAATGCCTTTAAAATAACACACTTCTCGAGCAAGATATTCCCACTTCTCTAAAAGAATGTAAAGGACATTGTGCAAACGTCTGTTCAAATTCTCGTATTTTCTTTGCAAACTGACCGGTCTGGCCGGCCAGTTCTGACAAAAGGAAAGTGCCCCAAACTTGACATCAAAATAGCATGACAGTTGAGAAGAAGCAAGTAAGAGTTGGCACACAACATCATTTGCTCTGACAAGATTTTAATGTAAGTGAATGAAAATATCGTACAATCAACTAACAGGGTTACTTTGTAAAGAAACTGCGACAGTGGGTCGGTGGGTGTGTGAAGCACAGAAATTTGCTTGTAGCAAACGAGTTGATAAAAGTAAATTAAGCACCATACAAGGATTTGAAAGGTGACCTTTCGAGCGTTAGCCCTCAACCAAGGGATTTTTGGGTGTCAAGGGTTTTCTATCAGAACGTGGGGCACCATTACTGGTGGGAGCACAGTAACATGAAAACCAAGAATAAATTAATGGAATGAGAAGTGTCCATTGATTCCGTGGGGGGTAGAGAACACCGATTTGTCAGAACGTGGGGCACCATTACTGGTGGGAGCACAGTAACATGAAAACCAAGAATAAATTAATGGCATGAGAAGTGTCCATTGATTCCGTGGGGGGTAGAGAACACCGATTTGAAAGATTCTAGATTTTTGCAGCTCTCCGTGTTGCCTTGGTGAATAGAGAAACTGTAGACAGCTTGTCAGTGTTACTTACCTGGTCAACAGTTTCCCTGATTTTCTGCAAACCAACATTCAAATGAAGCTGTTGCTCCTCGAGGTCTGATCTTTTCTCGTTGAACAATTTCACCTTTAAAGCAACATAGGAAAAGTCAACAGAGCATTTAGTGTTCAATGTAATACTGGAGCAAAAATTGAGTGATATAAGGTAATATGATGTATTACAAGTTCTTCACAGATTTTGTAGCGTCCACGCATGCTACTTGAACTTGAACTTACGCATCTAACTAGTATTCACTTAAACTTGAACTGAAGCATATAACTCGTATCTGAAAGTTTCTGAATGATTCGAAGTTATTATGCTTCTGTTACCGAATAAAATAAAACTCCTATCACTCCAACGAAAACACACATTCCCTTCCCGCCAAGACCGTGGGAAAATGCGCCCGCGACCCATAGGTATGCGGTCCCCCCCCTGTGGGTTTTCCATGTCCCTTACTGATTTTGCTTCCACCTTGGCTCATTTCAAGTCAATGTGCACACTTGATAGTTGTACTGAACAAGGCAAGGCCTCGATAGATAAGTGTATTCCTCAAGTACAGAAAACAATGAAAGGATAAATTTTTTCAAGAAGTCACGCGGGGCACTCTCGGAAAAAAAAAATCAAATTTCTCCCAACAGGAGTTGAAGCTGTGACCTTCCAAACACTAGTTCAGATGCTCTACCATTGCGCTCTTACAGGCTTCCAGATAACGCCGTTAAACAAAGTTCAGGGAACCACTTTCCTGCAAAGGACTGGAATGTCTATTGATGGCATATCGATAGTGACAAACAATTCAACAAGTCCATTCTTACATAATGGTTAATAAAGTCCAGGTAGTGTCGTGGTGTGATTGCCATCACTCTGCCGCCCCTCTTGGCTAAGCGTTGGTTGGCTTGATGTAGTGTCTGATGCACATAAACAAATGC
>BLFK01000783.1:1796853-1801853 GCA_014634185.1 Astreopora myriophthalma | reverse complement strand
ACCAACAAATAAATAAATAATTACATACATGCATTTGTGTTAAACTACGTAACAAAACAAACAAAACAATTTTGTTGTTTCAGTGCCATGGTCTTCACCCAACATACGTTTTTGGTTCAGTAGCTTATGATGTATTCTTAGAGTTGCCTGGAGCGAGCATGGAATGGAGGCAAATGTAAGGAGTCTTTCCGAATGAAAATGTTTTTCCTGCACGAGCCTTGATTGCATTGTTGTTCCACAGTCCAACTGCAACAACGTGAATACGTCAATTGTACACCAACTTGACCCACCTTGACTTGGAAGACACTGAGTCCATTCATCCAAGCAACAAATCTTGACAAAGTGGTTTTACCAGCTCCACTCACACCGATCAAGAGCAAGTGGCCCTACGGATTAATAAGTGAAACATTACTCTCCAAAACTGATTTGTTCAGGGTTGCTTTATGCACAATACAAATGCAAGACAGACTTGAACTCACCTGTGGCTGTCTAAAGATCCTGTCAATTCTGAGAACATGATCAAGCACTTCGTTGAACAACACCAACGGCACATCGAGTTCCTCCTCGTAAAACACCTATTCAGAACAAAAAGATGACGTTCAATATATGTGAAAGACGACAAGTTAAATACACAAAAGGTCTCTGGTTTGGCTTAACCGCTGTCACAAAACAAACAAACGATATTTCATTTTCAAAATTAAAGAAGGTTACAAAGAGGATGGCAAAATGTCTTTGCTTAATAAACATCTCACAAAATTTCATTCTCTATTCATGGATCTCCCAATCCTGTTTATTTGTGAGAGCCTGTCTGAGAATCTGCATCTCTTTTCCAAGGTCAAAAAGGCTACATGTTCTCATAACAATACAGGGGTAAGTTTCTAACAGGTAGGTTCAAAAGTCGGACTGGATCAACTCGATAAATCACCCCAACCCCTAACCCTAATCCTAACCTTAGACTTGACATGAGCAAATCTTACCATATTTGCTAATGAAAACCAGTTTTTACGTTGATTAGAGTCGAGTGATATGAGTTGATCCAGTCTCACTTTTGTACCTGCCCGTTTCTGACACCTGTGATGCTGTACTAGTGGCGACTAAAGCACTAAAATTTGCCATCAACTAGATTGACAAAGCAACTCGATGGGGCTTTTGCTTGCATTGAAATTAGACCTTGCATTGGAAAAAAACAACCCTTGAATGAGGCAAAGAGGGCAAATTTGAAAGCAAACAAACGGATAGTAAAATGGCGGCCATTTTGAAATAAGGTGTATCCCGTCTCGCAACAGTCTGTACTTTCTTACCTTTAATCTCGCTTTAACAAAGTCTCTAAGTTCCTCCTGATCAACTGGAATATAATCCTTTGACAGCCAATTACTGAACAAGATTGGCCGTTTCAGGGCTGCATTGCTGTCAATGTTGGGGAAATGCTTCAATGCGACAGTGTTGACATTCTCTTCTGTCCACTTGCGTTCTTCATCCTCAACCAGCCTGTCTTGGAAAAGGCGCAGTGCTTCATGCGCCCACAGTCGGACAAGTCCCTCGATTGAGAGAGTCTCCAATGGCTTCAAGGCCTCACAAATTCCTCGCACCCACCGTGTCATTTCACGAGGACTGTAGATGTAATGCGGTTGCATGTCTTGGGTGAAACGTTCCTAAAGTATACATCAAGGAGATTGCTTTCAGCCGTGAGCATTTCAGCAGAAAAAAAGTCTTGACATTTCTGAAGCTGAATTTAATCAGTAGACGAAAAACTTGACACAGTATTGCGATTGAGAAATGTAAATATGGTATACAGTTTGTCAACTGTAACCTACAGATATTTATAAACGAAATAACTAGGACTAGTATTAGCCCACCTTATTATCACGTCTCTATGTTTAATTGTCTAAAACGGGGTTCCCGTCTTTTAGACGGGAAAATGGACAAAAAACTAAAGAGGGAAAAGTTGTTTTTCATTGAATTCACACATGTCGAGTTGTCCAAGACAGTCTCCTTCCGTAACATGAATTTGGCAACTGCATGGAACAAGACTAATTCTTACTGATCAAGAATGGCAAACTCTTATAAGCACTTATGGCTGGAGAGACAGAATTCAAATATTTCTGGCAGTTTTTTAAATGTCTTTGGCTTTGCCATTGTGCATATACTCGTGCCTTTTCCCCCTGTAGAATTAAGAAGTGCTGGCTCTTGAAGAAAGAGGAAACTCAGAACATTTAGAACGTTTTGTACTAAGATCAACTAATATAAACTGTGCCCTGACACAATTCAACCCAAGTCTGGGAAACAAGTCTGAATGGCTGCTTATCCTGAGCCCCGACATCAGCGTTTACATTTTCCACATCGTTTTCTATGGATTTCATGTAGTACTGGTCTTGTATGTTCAAGGAAGTGCGGAAAAGTGTTAAGAGGAACTTTGCGTTGATCACTGAGCACTCACCTGAGACATGGAATAGAACTCTACCATAGCATCAGTCAAGGGCTGTGCATAGCTTCTTAGTGGTGGAACAATCCTGAGCATTGCACGATTGAATGTTCCGTAGATCTGAGTCAAAGAGGTTGGGCCGGGGTAGTCAACGTAGATCACAGGAACGTGACGGAGGAATCTGGAAAGAGAGATATACCACTGGGCTCAAAATTAAACATCTCCTTTACAATACTTGCAATAATGCCAGCTTTTGACGTTTCAGTCCTAGTGGCATGCAGGATGTATGAACTTATCGAAGGAAGGCAAATGCAATTTCGTTTTCCCGTTTTGATCTCATGTTCATACCAAAACAACTCTTTCAGTGATCGAACAGTGAGTGACTGAGTGGGCATGCAAGCCTGCGAGCGATTGATGTAGGTCTGTTTCAGTGGACAATGGCAAAGGACGCTTAAAAATGCTCTCATGGGTGTATACCTTTAGAGACGAGAAGGGAGCTTTATTACAATCTTGCCTATATAATAATAAAATACAATAGTGTATTGAAAAAACATTTTCAAGGGTTAAAAAGATTCTCAGATATTCTAGAAAACATGACTGACCTGTGTGAAAGAGGCTTCCTGCCTGGATCAGTCGGTGGGTTGCAAGCTCCAACGAATTGAATCCTCTCCATAGTAACCCATGCCTGATCAGACGTGCGATAAAACCCTCCATGTTCAACAATTTGCCTCAAAAACGATATCACACGCTGGGTACCTACAGAAAAAAAAACAACGTTTAGCTCATGATTTGAAGGATGCCAGCCTTACGATGGTCAGTGCTGGTCAGCAGTTGTCCATTAGAGGCAAATATAGGTGAGCATTGTTCCACGTTTTGCCACTGTTGGCATCTCCAGTTGAAATTTTCTTTGGAAAATGTCCAATTTTCCAAAGGCGTTTTGTCTGCTCAAAAGTAGTCAAATATTTAAAGTTCAATTCTTTTCTATAATTTCTTTCAGATTTAACTTTCGAAATCTCAACTTTTCTCGGCAAACATCCTTCTGAATAATTTGTTTATTATATCACATCTTTGTCCAATCAGTTTAAGTAATTTATTTCTCAAAAACAAAGCATAAACGAGCTGCAAAAAAGGAACACAAAACATTTTAGATCACATCCAATAATTCCAAAGCTTAAATTACAAAAGAAAAGCCACTTGCTCCATTTTCTTTCAAACAGCCCCTCAAGAGTAAGCTTTTCTCACCATAATGGTCCATATCCGGGAGATTAATCTCATCGCAAAACAGCACCATCCATTTTCCAAGCTGCACGGGGGCCAAAATGATTCCATTTGGAGTTCTTCTGTACTCACAGTAATGATCGAACGTCTTCAGAAGCAGCTCTGGAGATGTAGCACTGGAGAAGTTCAGACCAACAACCTGCAAATGATATCTGGTTAGCTCAAGCCATTATAGAGATACAAACCAGAAACCTTCCCTCTTCTTGATTGACAGAAATCAAAGGTAAACAAGATGCTGTAGGAGCATATAAAATCGAAGCTATGAAGTGTACAAATACCTGTTTTACCTGCAAATGCCAATGCATACCTTACTGTGAATCTTCTATTACACACATGTAACCATGTCCAGGAACCTAGTAACTGTTAACCTAATAACCCAATTTATGATTACCACTCATACGGAGGCCGGTAAGTGCCATGGTCATCATTCTTTTTTTATAGCGTTTCAGTCGAGTTTTTTGTCGACTTTTTTGTCGACTTTTTAGTCGACTCTTGTGTCAACTTTTCTGTCGACTTTTTTGTCGAGTTTTTTGTCGACTTTTGTGTTGAGTTTTTTGTTGAGTTTTTTGTCGAGATTTTTCTCAACTTTTGTGGAGTCTTTTGACAAGTTTTTCCCGTGGGCTCATGATTATCTGAAATGACGATCAAGATGGTGAAAGCAGCCGGAAGTTCTGTTGATAAGGTACGCATGATTGAAATCACCTTTTTTCTTTTCATTATAGCTTTGCTTTTAACCTCAAAGACTTCTTTTGAACTTATTTATCGGCTGATGATATGATATCGTTATGTAGGTTTGTGACTTCCTGAACAAACGAGGACTGGAGGAAGATGTGGTGGCAAAGTTTCGAAGTGAAAAGGTAAGCTTACTTAGTTGTGGTGAAGTCTTCGTGTTTTACACCCGATAAAACACTGCTGCTCGTTTTTTAAACATAACAAAAAGTGCACAGCTAGACTCTACATTTCCTTTTCTAAACGCTATCCACATTACCAATCAAATCTTTCTAAAAAAATGATAATACAAAGACTTCACTACAGCCTTTTCAATTCGAAACCTGCTTTCGCCATCTTGATCGTCACTTCAGATAATCATGAGCCCGTGGAAAAAACTCGACACAAAAGTCTCTCGAGAAAAAACTCAACAAAAAACTCGACAAAAAACTTGACACAAAAGTTGACAAAAAAGTCTACGAAAGTCGACACAAAAGTCAACACAAAAGTCGACAAAAAACTTGACACAAAAGTCGACACAAAACTCGACACAAGTCGACAAAAAACTCGACACAAAACTCGACACAAAAGT